>WTSP01012606.1:0-15595 GCA_025331215.1 Actenoides lindsayi | reverse complement strand
TAGAAAACAATTTTAAAAAAAGCATTTACACGACAAAAATGTTTTACACGTAAAATATGTCAGGTGAATTCAAAAGAAACGTGACATTGATAGTGAAGTTGTCTAGGAGGAGTTTGCAGCATTCAGACTTTTTAAGTTTGCTCATTTTCCGTGGCCCAGGTCCCAATTCATTAAAAAAAATACAAGAATGGATGAGGTTGTCAAAACCAGCGGAGGGGTTCGGCAGCACGGTCCCACCCGGTGCGAAGGGATGTGGCCAAACCCCTCTGTCTGCTCAAGGGACCTCAGCTACTGCCGACTGAGCCCATGGTTTAGAAGCAGCAGCATCGCTGCCAGCACGTGGGCAGCCAAGCCAGGCGTGGATTTGGCACCAAGCACAAGTAGGGGGACACGACCCTTTCTGCTGGCTGTAGGAGAGAGCTGCTGTGACAGTAAAAGAACTTGTTCCTCTAGCAAGGTGGTGACTGCACCCTCACATGCTACAACAGGAAAAGAAGGGGCGAGGGCAGGGAAGAGCAGGCAGCGCAGAACCAGGGCCAGGTGCTGCCCCGTGTGGGTAACCGCCCCTGGGCAGGCTCCTGTCGCTGGCTAAGAAACGTGCAGGTTTCCTAAGAGGAGGAACGTCACCCTGGAGAGAAACCGAGGCGGTCAGTGCCCACACGCCGCAGCCCAGGGGGTGGGAGGGACACGGCTGCAGCCTCCTCGGAAGACCAAGACGAACACCTGAAGGTGGGCACTGCGGGTGGGTGCTCAGCCCCACCAGAGGGCACCGGCCCCTGGGCCGAGCTCCAGTGCCACGGAGCCACCGCGCTGGCAGCGGTGCCGAGGAGGTGGGGAAGAGCTGGCGGGACAGGGCCAGAGAGCAGAGGAGGTCAATTTGGAGCGAGGTGGTGGGGCCGGAGAGCTGGAGAAGGGGCAGCAGCGACGGGGACGTCTCTGGCAGCCTCTGGGCAGAGCACTCCCCGTCGAGCGGAGGGGGTGGGACGTGCCTGCCCGGGCATTTTCCAGCTCTTTTCTGTCTACTGGCAGAAAGGGACCAGTAAGGGCCAACCGTGCCGTGCCCCGTGCTCTCGGGTTAGGCACACGGGAAGGAGGGCTGTGCAGATTCGTGAAGGAAAAAGAAAAACCCAGCCGCAAAGAAAAGCGGGGAAAAAGAACCCCAGCCATTTTTCTTGTAATGAATCGGGGCCATACACTGCAGCGCAAGATCGATTGTACTCCACCACTCCTGAATACAATTCACTACCATGGCTGGATGGACGTGGCGAACCCAGGATGTCCCTGCCGAAATCTGTCTTTGGATGGAAATGACTCTACGTAAAACACCACTGTTCCCAGAGCACGTTTCGCTGCCAAGGGGAGCGGCCGCCGGGCCGGTGACAAACCCATCGTCCTCCTTGGGACCTCGGGGCTGGGGGTCGGGGGGGGGTCTCTTTTCATTCCGTTTTGGTGTTTTGCCAGTTTTGTGCACGCAGGCAATTTTGAGTCTTGAAAAGACATTTCCAAACACCATACTGCTCTTTAAACTTGCCAGGAAGGGTGTTGTTAATTTAGGGTTAGGTTTAGTTTCGTATTGCAAGTTCAAACAAAAAAAACCAAACCAACCGAAAACGGGAAAAAAGAAAAAAAAAAAAAAAGACCAACCAAACAAAACCAAAACAAAACAGAAAACCCAACAGAAGTAAAACCAAAAACCACTCAAATTAAAGACAAATGATTTTTCAGGCACAGAATTGATCAATGCTCAGTTCAGTTGTAATGGGCACCAAAAGCACACCGATTAAAAAAAAAAATAAATCATAATAGTCAGGGAAGCAACGTTAATCCAGCCAAACCCTCTGTGCCTTGCTAAGGGGCAACTCACCAGGTCTGTTTGCACGTAAAACAAAACCTGAAGGGCAGAACATGAGGAAGAGGCAGAAACAATGAAGTCTGTTTTCCCGAAATCATACGCAAAAAATCAATCTCTTTTTTTTTTTTTCTTTGCCTTTTTGTTTTTGTTTTTTTTCCTTTTCTTTAGGTTTGTTCCCCCCTCCCCCCCTCCGTGAAGGGGTGGCAGGAAAAGCCAGGAGATGGGGAATCCCCACAACCAGTCTGGCAAGTCACCCCTTAGGCGCTCTCTACATGCCACGAGATGAAACTGGTACAGATAATCCTTTGTAGCCTGCAAGCAGTGCCAGTTTGCATGGAACGGAGTTCTCCTGGTGTCTTTCTTTGGCCTCCACGGCATCAGGCTCGCACTAGAGACACGTCTGGGCCTGCGCCCGCCTCCTAACCCCTCACGCAGCGGCTTCCTCGGACTTTTCAGGAAGAGCCCGGTAAACCCAGCGGCGCTGCCAGAAAAGCCACCGAGAAACCTCCGCTTCAGGACCGCGCCATGGGTGAGCCGGGAAGCCGCTGCCGCCGCCGCCACCTCCTCCGCTCCGGTGCCACCAGCGAGGGGCTGTGGGTTGGGGGGGGCCGTGCAGGAGGCGCGGGGCCGGCGGCAGCTCCGTCCGGGCCGGGGCGGTGGCGGGCGCTGCCAACAGCTCACCGATGGCCGTGCTGAACGGCTGATGACCTGAGCAAAGCGCTAATCCACGTGTCCAGCTAAATTTAAAACCTAAGGCAATAACGGTAATTGGCAACGATTTCTTTATTTCCCTTAAGGGGAAAAAAAAAAAAAAAAAAAAATAGAAGTTTTCAGAAGGACAGGAAGAAAAGCTTTGACATTCCTCACGAAAGCCAGCCAGGCTTTGAGGACGGCCAATCGCCGGCCACGCTTCGGTGTCGAGCGCGCGAGCAGAAGAGGCTGTCCCCGAGGGGACACGTCCCCCCGCCGGCCCTCGTGCCGGCCACGGTGGAGAAGGCGGGAGCGGCTCCGGGCACGGCGGGAGAGCCCGGGGCCACTGCCGCCGCCTCGACCCAACACTGGCTTTCTGTGAGAAATGAAAACTTTTTTTTTTCCAAAACCACAGATTATTGTCTTTGGGGTGTCCTTTATAGCCTTGAATTTAAACGAAAGAAACAAAGAAACCAACATAATAAAGGAATAAATAAAGAAACAAATCAGAATATCTACCCTGGATTTGGCAGTTCTCACGCCAATCTCCTGCAAGGTGCTCCAGGCCCCGTGGCCCCTGCTTGTAGTTTGGGTTGGGTTTGGGGTTATTTACTTTTCGTACAAAATATTTTTGTTTTGTTTCGTTTTTTTTTGGATCGTTTGTTTTCAGGTCCCCAGGATAAGTGTGAGGAAAATCAGAGAAATGATGGAGAGCTGCAGCCACACAGAATACCGACAGAGCTTTTACCTGACCCTGCACTCTGAGGGTTTGCTCTTCCACGGGCCCCCCTACCTGATCCTCTTGCTGCCGCCACGGCTGCCGCTGCTACTGGTCCATAAGCCGCTGCCGGAAAACCTGGCCGTGGAAAAAAGGAGAAGGGTAAAGAAAGAAGCCAGCGGGTACTGCGAGTCTCTGTGGGGCGGCCGCTGAGGGCACGGCGCTTCCAGGGGCCACCGTCCCGGCTCTCCGTGCCATCAACGGGCACCCAGTTCAGACAGAGCCGAGCCCTCGCCGGCTGCCCACCGCCAGCGGTCTCTCCGCCGCCACAACGGCCCAAATCCCCTCGGCGGAAGAGGAAGGCGGCCGCGGCACGCCGCGAGAGCCGAGCTGCCGGGGCGGACGGAGCGGCGGCAGAGCCCGCAGCGCTCGGCTTGCGCCTCCGTCCTCTCAAACGGCCGGGGTCAGGCCGCCGTGCAAAACGACGAGGGAATTCTCTTCTTTGCTTATTTGCAAGTGATAATAACGTGCTGATCTACAGACAGAGCAGTAATGGAAAATATGAGGAGGTCCTCATGTCGAGATCACAGATTTGCTGGGATCAAGCAGAAAAAAAATTCACTGGAATGTAATTTAAAAAAGAAAGTAAGAAAAAAAAAAAAAAAAGCTCTTGAAAGCAAAACAGCCACAGATCAAGGAGCTCTAAGACACAGACCCCGCTACAGGGGGACCGAGCCCTTCCAGAGGAACGAAATGCTGCTAGCGAGATTTCAGATTTAGTTTCTTTACTTAATTAATATTCACGAGCTCTGCCAGAGGCTCTATGTATTTAAATCTATGTATTTTGGGAGGGCAACAGCAAGGTCCAGGTGATCTGCAAGAGCCCCAAACCCCCTTGCTGCAAAGTCAACAAACCCCTTGGAGGTCCCTGGTCTCCGGGGATCTCTGACTGTTCCTGGCGCCCGGCAGGACAACCCCGGGGGATAAGTCACCACCACGGGACCTGCCCCTTGAGTGGGCTCCAGGACTTTGATCACAGCTGCTTTGCAATGCTGAAGAACCCCAGAAAAACAACCGAGGCAACAGAAAAAAGAGAACAGCGAGCTGGAGAAAAAGAGAGAGTGAAGCCCAGAGAGATCAGCAGACTACAAGCCCTGCTACCTCTAGCGCTATCGTCTCAGCTACGGATCATCTACCAGGGGGAAAGGAGCAGAGAACGACTAGGCTAGAGTGACTTGAAGCTACTTAAAACATCAATTAAAAAAAGACATACTTGCATTTAAATATGGTAATAAGGCTGTTGGGGGAAAAAAAAGAAAAAAAAAATAGTATAGGTAAATGTATGCAGAGCTACCCCGGGCTGCTGCCTGCGGCTGCTCCCCGCGCACGGAGCCCACGCACCGCACAGCAGACCCTGCTCCTGAATGCGATGTGAATCTGTTTGGGTTTATGATGCTGATGAACTCCTGCCATCCCTGTGGAGCAGGATGCAGGAGGAAGTGCACCCAGACTGGGGGATGTTAGACCCAAACACCCAAGCGCTGCTGGAGCCACTGGCCCTGGTTGGGTCCCCTGACATACATTTAGGGCTGGAGCTCTGATATGCTGGAGTGAGAAGTGTGAGACTCAAACCAACCTCCAAACAGCAGGGAGAGCATCTGCAGGACAAGGGCTGAAGCTCTAGAGCTTCGTTTCCATGCCAAGCCATGCCCAGGCCGAGCCCCGAGCCCTCCTGCTGTGGGTGAGGAGGGAACAGAGCTGGTACTGTCCCTATGGTCTCTCCTCCCCTGCTCCCTGCCCACCACAGCACACATCCCAGGAGCAGTGTCCTCAGTGTTCCCATGGCAAGTCCAGGACCAGCTGGCCACCAACAAATCTCTCATATGGAGGCTCCTGGGGCTCCCTATATCATCCATAAGGGGTCAGAGGAGCTGTGGATTTTCCACGGAATAAAACACCTCTGCCAAAACCAATCAAATACCCTTCAAATCACCAAGCATCCCCTGAAAACGGCATAAAAAGCAGGGCTGGAAAGTTTGTTTCTCTTGTTCAACTGCCAGGGACGCTCAGTATCAATTTGAAACGCAGGACAAAAAGTTTTGCCATGCAAAAGAAGAACGAAATAACAAGGGTGGAGAAGGCACTCCACAGAAAGAGCCCGAACAAAGGATCTGTTATTGCATTCCAGTGGACAGATGTGTGAAAAATTAATCCCTCCACCCCCAAAGAAATCCATTATCCCATCCTGAGATAAAAGCATCTGCGTGACATGGCACTCCAAACAACTCAAGTGTGATGGGCTGCGCGCGCCCTGCCCGGGCGGAGCCGGAGCGGCAGCGGCTGCGTGGCCCTTACGGCTGCAGAAGCGGGAGGCGGAATCAAGGATTGATTGCTCACCGAGATCGGCCAAAGCCTGCTTACCAACACCTCCATCGCGGGAGGACCCCTACACCGACCCAACGTACCGAAAGTCATCAGTCCTCCCCGCTGAAACGACATTTGCAGGCACCGCATCCATCAGCCCGCCCGGCTGAGGAGAGATTCCCCCGTCCCTGCGCTGCCGAGCGCGGTGCCGCCGGGCGACGTCTCCCGGCCGCGCTAACCGGTGTGCTTGTGTGCTCCAGAACCTCCCGGCTCAGACCGGCAGCCGATGCCGTCCCCATGTCACAGATGGGGGACAATGAGGCACAAAGCAGCAAAATGACTTGAGAAAGACAGCTGCAAACAGCCAAGGGTGCAGCCAGGCTCTCGCAGGTTCTGGTTTCAAGATCCAGCCCTGCAGCATTATCTAAGCGCTTCGGTCACAACCGCGTTATTCCCTCCCGTTGTTTTTAAACTTCTGCAGCAGTAGAGACTTCGAGCAATAGCACCATGTCAGTACAATTAATACCCAACCCCTCACCCTGCGTCGTCACTCCACTTCACTAAACCTGGAGAGCTGAGGGATCTGCAGCACTTTAGTGAAGAGGAAAGCACGACCAGGTGCTTTTGCTGGTTTCCAGAAGGAACCTGCTTGTCCACGAAGCCTCTTGCTGGTGCCCCGGACCACCGGGAAGCATTGGCAAGGCTGTGCGCAGACCCCTCCCCTGGCATCGGCCTCTCAAACAGGGCGAAATGCAGCCACCCAATCCTGGCAGCACCTTCCCCTGTGGTGGAAGTGATCCATCCCACTCTGACCAGTGGGGACACCGGCAAGGGGCACTGGGGACACCTCGGAGGTCCAGAGCAGGGAGCAAGATTTGTTAGCCAGCCGAGCCCAGCGTGTGATGTGCCAGCACCGCTGCCTTGCCTGAGCGATGCCCGGGACCCGCAGGATTCTCTGGGAGATGGAGCAGTGGCATTGGGGATGCAGGACTGCTGAGCATGGGGGGACCCCAGGAGCCATGGAGGGCCGTGGGCTATCAGCAGGGACTTTGCACACTGTAGCCAGTGGCCGAGGGGCTCATGTGCTCCAGGTTCATTTCTAACAGGCGGCTTAGAGGTAACTGGGTGCTAAGAATAGGTACCCAGACCAGAGTGCCTTGTAGTCAAGGGGAGCATCGACTACAGCACACTCTGGATCCCATCCCCAGGGATGATCCCATCTGCCCACCAGGCGGGGAGCACAGCCAGAGCCAGCCCGGCTCTCCGAGCCCTCTGCTCTCTGAAGCCAACCGGAAAATCAAAAGGGATGGGGCGAGAGATCAATTCATTCCTTGTGTTTGGTTAAGGCGCTCCGATTCCTGCCGAAAATGATCCCTGTCCTTCTTTGTATATTCACTGCTTATAACCGCCGAGAGAAAACAGGATCCCAAAGCTGTTCAAAGGGACAAAAGTGCCCACTTTAGGCACGGCAATTAGAAGATATTTACAATAACTGTTTTGAGATGGGCTCGCACACTGTCCAGGAAAGCCCTGAGGATTCACATCAATTTCATGCTCTCTTATTGCTCTGAATGAGCTAAAGCCAGTATTTGGAGTTCAATTTTTCACAGATAAATTTTTCTGCTTCCTGCATCAATAGTTTCACTTTAAATACTGCAGCAGCCTCCTGCGAGGGAAGATGGACGCGTCTGGTTTTAAAGGCTTTGCCCTAAGGTCACAGGTTTAGTCAGTGGCTGGCTGCAAGCAACTGCCTCCTCCAGGGCAGAACTCGGGGAGCAGGGGTGGGCTGAGGGGTGGCACCCAGGCGGGGCTGGATCTGGGCAGGCGGTGCCCGGCCCTGTCGTCCTGCACCCAGCATTACTGAGTAGCGAATGCCGGCAGCACAGGATTTAGTGGATCGTCCAGCGGCTTTGTCAGCAAATCCGGCAAGAGCTACGCTGCCTGAGCACGGCCGGTTCTTGGGGGGGGATCGAGGGGCTCAAGGGCTCCCGGCGAAGGGCAAAGCCCCTCCACGGGTCTCTGCCCTATTCCACCTCCCACTCTGGTGGGACTGCTTCCTTCTCAATGCCCTGATCCCTGCCCTACCCCAGCCTGAAGCTGGCTACAAGGCAACCAGGAGCGAGTGAAAACCACAAGAGACAATTTACACCCCCTTCCTTCCTGCGTGCTGCCAGGACTCCCTCGCCTGCAGCTCTGGCTGCTCTCCGAGAAATCGCTGACTCCTTCAGACCTGATCTGCTCTGTTCAGCCCCCGAGGACCCCAAATATCTTGCATCCCCCAAAACACACAATCCTGTCCCCTACAAACAGCCAGACAATAGGAAGCAAACCAAAGTCACAAAGATCAGGAGTTTAGCTCTTACATCAAAAAATACCACGCAAAACATTTTCTCTGCTTCTAATGGCTAAAGCACTTGGGGCACACGAGGTCATATGATTAGACTTTAGCAACAAACACGGGGATTTAAAACAAGACTAAAACCAGAAGTCGAGATGCTCAAATAATCACTTCACTCCAGCACTGACTTCAGAAAACAACCAAAATTACGGGACGTGCACGGGGAGTAAAAGAAAAGCCACCATAAAACTGCGCCGAGCAAGCAAAATCCCTCCTCTCTGCTTCCAGACTGTTTGGATTATTTGCACATCCTGGCAGAAGAGCCGAACCCCACAGCTCGGCCTCACGCAGCGTCTCCGCGCGGGGTTTTTCGGGGGGCCCTGCGCACGAGGGGGGGGGTCGAGCTCCGCGGCTCTGTCCCCCCAAGCCCCCCGGCTCTCACACGGACAGTGCTCCCCAGCGCGCTGCTCTGAACGCCGCTGACGGAGGAGGTTCACTTCATCTCCTGGGGAAAAAAGTGCAAAGTCTGGAAACATAAAATCATCTGCGGGTTGAGTGGGGAGAGGAGAGGGGGAAACTGATACCCTCTTTTCAAACACCGTTACCGGCGGCTTTGATCAGCGCGGAAAAGCTTCGCGAGGCTCACAGCTGTCATTTCAAATGGGTTCTCGCTTGCATTATTCTTTCCATTAGGCAGCGTTATTCTCTTTGTAGGATCTTTAGGCTTCATTTCAAAAGTATCAGAGACTCAAAACCATGAAGCAGAAGAACCTGGTAGCTTTTTTTTTTTTTTTTGAAGGCAGGCAGGCGTGGGTCCAATTTACTGGACAAAAATGTAGTCTTTAATGGTGAGCATGCACAAGGGAAAGCTCCATCCCAAAACAATCCCTTTATGTTTAAAACCTTCATTTTTCAGGCCTTTCTGCCTCAGACTCCCCCTTCCTTTCTATAAGGAAACAAGAATGAGAAAGAAACCTGCTACCATTTAAAGCTTTAGATTAACAACTAAACACTCAATATTTAGGGAAGAATATATACCCAGAGAAATCAAATTTTGTCTAGAATTGATGAAAGGTTTGGATTCTACCAAATTATCCACAACTCATTATCGAGGTTTAGTAACAACTGACTCTCTGGGATTTGATTGCAGACTCTACCGAAGCTCCCCCGAGGTCCGTAGGAAGCGAACGAGGAGACAGCTACAAGCCCCACTTGAAACATCTCCTGTTTCCCACCAGTTTGTCCCTGGTTTGTCTTTAAAGTGGGGGAGCAACAGCCCCCAGCAGGGCCCGAGCAAGGTGCAGGGCAGACCTCCGTGGAAATGGAGAATTTCTTTCCTAAGCTTTTGATCAATTCTATTAACACCTCTCCGAGCCCGCTCAGAGTCCTTTATTGTGACAGCCCCATTAAGTGTTTCCCTTTGTCTTTATACGCCGTGTTACATCAAGCTTATTAAAATCTATTTCACTGGGTCAGAAAATTAGCGAACTTCAGATACAGCACATCATGCATAATGGAAACCTCATTAAGCAGCCCACTGCGTTATTCAAGGCACAGTCATCTGCTGCTTAAAATGTACGGTGCGTGGCGAGGCTCGGTGCAGTTCCCAACATCGGGCGCCCGGAACGCGCTTCACACCGGACGCCTGTTTGCAGATGGATGTTATTATGAACAAATATTTCTGCTTTGGAATTTCAACAGAACAATAAACCCCAAATATAGTTAATTTAAAACTTGGCACTTCCACTTTATGTACAGTAAACGACCCATTTTTCAGCTGTTTACCACTCTCAGGCCACGGTTTTTAAAATGAGAATGATGCACTTTTGCCCAGTAATTACTTTATGCATCAGTGAGACAAAGCTTTTGTTTGTCTCCAAATTATCATTCTGTGTCGTTTCAAGTGCAATAACCCTTCCGCAGTTATTTCAGCACACAGAAAATTGGGAAACTTCTCAAAGGCAAATAGTGTATTCTAAGAAAACTATTTATTAAAAAGAAAAAAATGCAAACCAAAAAGCAAAAGCTGGCAGCTGCTCTAGGTTTTTTTACTCTTTTTACTTAAAACCAGTTCCTATCCTATAGCAGCTGCAAGGCACCCCCCGTACTTCCCAAACGTGTCCTAGGAAAACTGCACCTCCCACCATCCAACGCTTGAACTCATGATGTCATGTGGATTCTCCCTAATTTAGTAACTGGCGAAACACAGAGAATTACGAGCTTTAAGGGAACGCAGCTGACGTGGATGAAAGAGAATCTCAACCAAACCACTCCCGAAAAGCCAGTAGTTCTGTTCAACACCAAGCTGACCGCTCCGATGAAAGCATTTCTCATTTTAAAGCCCAAAGCCAAACGTTTGCTGTCTATTTTCAACATACAAGGTAAGTATAAACGAGACGATCTCTGCAGGGGGAGGAATACCTGTGAGCTCACCGTACCTGAGCTGTCACGCAGCACAGACACTCAGAGTTTCAGTCACCTGCTGCTGAATGAACAAGGGCAGGTTAGATGGAACCACGTTAAGGTGTATATTTAAAGTTCAGCAAAGTGGCACTGATTTGCTTCAAGCCTCATTTCAGTTGCTTCGATGGTATAAAAATGAGCTATTTGGTTAAACTGCTTGCTTAAATTTTTATGAATGATCTAAACTATCTGGATAAGTATTATTAAAAGACAGATCCACGATGATGAACAAAGAACTCATGTCTGGAGGCTGAAGCTGGGGAAATTCAACGCAGACGAGAGGCAACCATGTAAAAGAGAGGATAATTAATCAGAGGGCAAGGTTATTGGAGGGCAGGAAACTCTTCACAACCTCCTGTGTCGAGGCTGGAGTGAAGAAGTCTCCCCATCTCCAAGAGACACTGCAGCTCACCGAGCGCAACAGCCGTCCCTGGCCGAGACAGGGAACTTCCCACTGCTGTGCTGGAGGAGCTGCCACTGGGTATTTCACAATCCATGCTACAGAAAAGGTCAGAGGAGAGGATGGTGATGCTGAGCCCAGAAACCTTTAGGGCACCACTGCAGCGACTACATGTTGCTGCTTCTGGGCAAAGGACTTGGGAGCTACTGAATCATCAGCTTGAAATCCTACTGCTAAATGCAACCAAAAAACATTCACATCTGAACGCTTTTGTGCTTTAAGGAGACTAATCTCTTCAAGTTCTTTGCAACCCCCAGCTCCCTATTTTTTAACTGCTTATCAGTTAAAATTGGTATCTACAGAGGCACGAGGCAGACGCGGGCCAGGCGTCCTACCCCGGCTGACTCGGACACGGAGAGCTCCTTACGGCAGGACTGGAGGTACCAGACAATGTTCTTCTTTCTCTAGGGTTATCCACATTTCATCCCATCCGTGCGTTTGTGCTATGCCTCTTTACTCTCGTGACTAATTGTCCTCATTACAGTTCCCAGCCACTGCAGCTGGGGCCCGTTTGCAGCAGAACCCATCGCTCAGGAGCTCTGCTGCTGCTGCTGCAGGATCACCCCGAAACGCAAAGAGCTCCTGAGAGACCGGTAGGTTTGGGTTGCTTTATTTTCCCTTTTTCTCCTCCCCATCCCTTTACGATCACTCATTTTCAGGGCGACGACCCTGAAGTTTTAAAGCCTGTCTCAAACTCCACACATGGATCAGTGAGCAGCTGAGAACAGGACAGTCAGCGTCTAAGTTCAGCGTTCGAGATGTTCTTAATGCTCAAGCAGTTATTAAAGGTATCACTCCAGAAAAAACCTACAGAAGGATCTGGGCAGTTTTGGTCCTCAGCCAGCGACGCTCTTTGGGAGCACCTTAAGAGCAGCCTCACTCACACAGAGGGGACAGGGCAGGCAAAGGGGGACAGGCAGCATCTCTACTGGCCACACTCTGCTGCCATTGAAACTGGTGGGAGCTGGACCACCAATTCAGATCGGTGCCTTATCTCTTGAAAACATCACCTTAAAATTAATACCCAGGAGATTATGTTAAGGGGTGGTGGAAAAGGGAAGTGAAAAAGGAATTTTACTCAATTCTCTACAACACTGAAAAAATTCAACCCTTTTCAGTAAAAAACGTGCCCAAGAGGCAAAGGTGCTTCAGCTCCGCTCGGACTCGGGGAGCAGCTCTAGGTACTATTTCTTCTGGCATCAAAACAAAAGCTACTGTCATCTAAGCAGAACTTCCAACCTGCTGGCTGGAAATTTATGGGCCCTGCTATATTAATTTCTCAGTCTGCTGTCTGCAGTTCCAGCTGCTCCTCACTCCAGGGGTGCACCTGCAATGGGAACGGTCCCACCAGCCTGCCCGCCACCAGCACGAGAAACCCCAGATCTGCATTTTAAACCAGGGCCAGACTACGGTCTTTCTTTCCACTGATGGAGGCTGAAACAGAGAGGTTTGCAGAGAGGTAATTAAGGTGGTTCTAGCAGATTTCCCAAGTACTTTGTAAATCATTTTATGCCATGCAGATGCAGGAATGTGTTTTAGGTGAAAAAAAAGCATGCAGTGCGGGGATGATTAGAGCAGATTTTAAGCAGTTAAGAAAGGGTTAGACAAGAGAGTGAGAAACATTTCCCAGCTTCGTTCTGCATCTCTTACTGTTACAAGGCTTAACTAACTGAACAATTTGAAATATATTTTGTATTTCCTCCTCCTGTTTTGCAGCTGCCAGCAGCTTCTCCTTTTAAGTTTGATCGTTAAAGTATCATGACCAGAGAAACTTTACTCCCGTTACTAAACGTCATACAAGTCTTGGTTAGATTTGTCTAACAGTGCTTTAGAAGAGTGACAGAATTTACTCTTATGAATACTAACGTTTTGTTACTCCCTGCTGGTGAAGAAGCCACGCGTAGGCAGCATCTCCACTTTAAAGTGGCTTTACATCACCAGAGTAGGTAGTTGGGTGCTTGTGTCCACGGGGACGTGGCTCGGGGTCGTTGCAGCAACACGCACATCACGGTGGGAGCCAGACCTTGGCTGATACCAGTGGCAGAATCACAGCCCAGTCCTCTGTGGGGATCTGGCTTATGCTCCTGATGAGCTGAGCAGACCAACTCCCAGACCTTGTCAGACCACACTCCACACAGTAAAGCTGCACCTCCTGAGCGTGGCCATTGCTCTGTGCCACCACACCTTGCTACAGAAGAAACCTTCAGCTGGGCAGATGTTGAGGCTACGAGAACACTCTTCCTCCCATTCTCGCTGCGCTCCCCTGACGAGGTTAGGAACGGGAGCGAGACAGACCTGCAGGAACAACGTCACTCGCAGCCTCCTAATATTGCTGGGTGTCCTGAAGAACAGTCACAGGAACTTCCTTACCTCACCTCCTTCTCTCAGACACTAGGAAAGAGAGGCCTTAAGCACGTCATTATTATAATAATTACCCTTCTCTTTGGTACCAGCTCCTTTTCCTGACCCAGAAAACAACCGTCAGACCCTACAAGGCAAGCATCACAAATAACTTTTTACACAAGAACACCTTCCTGCCCAGCACTGGCGGTCAACAAGTGGACGGTTTGTGATTGGTATGAGGAAAGAAACAAATTTAAGGTCCATAGGTTAACAGCAAGTTGCTTTTAAATGTTCTCATAACAATGAAAAACACCAGTTTAGACTTTGAACCGCTCTCACGTTGCATTTTCACAGCAGCAGGCACTGCAGGAGCGTGACCCGCTGGGCTCTGTGGACTGTGGAGCGCTGTTATCAACAAGCAAGTGTATTTCCCTGAGCTCTGCAAAGTTTGTGAAAATATTTGGTTTCCCCACCTCTCCCCATACACAAAGTTTTTAATAAGCTTTAACAAACATGCAAGCAAACAAATCCTTAATTAAAAAATGAAAAAAAAAATTAAATTCCTGAGCTGAAGGCTTCTAAGTAACTTTGACAACGCCCAAACATCCAGGTAATGATGGGAGAAAGTATAACTGAGACAACCATGGTGACAGCAACGTCTCCGCCCCGCGGGTCCCGCACCGAGAGCATCGGCTGCACCCCAGCCGGGACCTCCTCACCACCACAACGTGACCTGATCTTCCTTTCCCCTTCCCGCACAGCAGAAACCAGAGTCCTGCACCTTAGTGCTGCAGAGCTTGCAGCCAGGGTCTCTAAAACGCTCACGGCTTGGATGCTGCCTGCCCCCCACGACGGGAAGACCAGGCTGCTGGGAACCCTGCAACCGTACACGGAGTCGCTCCTCTCCCCCAGCTACAAGAGCTCTGTCGGCTCTTCTGGCTTTAATTTTTGCTGTGCACACACCTGGCACGTAACCGTTCATCTGCAGGTTCTTCAAACACTGGGCCACACACTCTGAGTGATGGTTGTTTTATTCTTTTATTAAGTTGTCATTGGTACTGGTTATTTGGTGCGTCCAAACCGAAATGTTAAAACTGCAAGCTAAGAGAGCAGCAACACAGCATATCCGTTGTAAACAATTTATTATTATTTTCTACCTCAGTTACTTACAGGAAAAAAGTCATAAAAAAAGAAAAAAAAAAACAGAAAAAAAACCAGAAAAAAAAAAAAAGAAAAGCACAGATGGACTATTTACAAAAAATGAGAAAATTCACAATAGCCGAAATGTTTGCAAATCATGCACACTAAGACAAGTTCACAAAAGCAAAGCAATTCATAGCAAAAAAACCCAAACAAAATAATAAGAAGCCATACAGATTAAAAAAAGCTATCGCCCGCAGAAAAGTAAAAAGAAAACTAACCAATTATTACATCAAGCATCTTTAATGAAATGAACAGCATAGCCGTGTATCGTAGAGCCTTCGACACTGACATTTTAAACAAGTGGATTAACAAACATTAAAATGCATTACAGTTCTACTGTAAGCATGCAGTCTACTTCTCACAAACTTATGCAACGGGTAGAAACACTGAAGGAAGAAGAGAATTTAAATAGGATTTGTGTTTTCCACCCAAAAAAAGTCCAGAATCTGGTCTCGTTAGCAATCAGTCCAATGGATGGAGGCAGCACCAGGCAGGCTCGCGGCTCTCCTGCGGTCGGGGTGGAGATTAGCGGCGGATGCAGCTCAAGCAAGCAGGGGAAAGCTCGGCCCTCCGGCCACAATTTGCCTCACTTGCCCGTGATTCGCAAGCAAAGTCCGGGAGGAGAAGCGATTGCCGCGAGCAGGCGAGGGCACGGCCGGCAGCCAGGCCGGGGGGGGGGGGGTTAGCGGCCGGGGCAGGGATCGTACGAGCCCTTCCTTCGGTGGCTTCCAGCCACGGCCTCGGTGGGATTTGGGCGGCTCGGGGCAGAGCGGCCAGCCCGCGGCGAGCGGGACAGGAGGAGACGCGCCGGGGTCTGACGCAGCCGCGGCCGCCAGCGCCGCGGGGCACTCGCGGGCAGTAATTAAACGCTGCGCTGCTAACGATCCTCGGGACAGGAGACGTGAGTCTCGCTCCACTTTCGCTACGATCTGTGCTACTGCTGGACTATGGCAAAAAGCGCCAATCTCTCTCTTTGGGGCCGCTCCCGAGACCCGATCATCATTTTTGCTTCCTTGGTAAGATTAGTTCTAAGAAGTTTGTGAGAAGTCATGCCTTCGTAACGCCCCTATCCCCAATCCTTGTCAGTTACATTCCAAGTGGGCATTAAAAACTCATAACAAAGCAGAGGAAAAAAAAAAAATAATTAAAAAAAAAATAAAATAA
>WTSP01012605.1:0-22025 GCA_025331215.1 Actenoides lindsayi | reverse complement strand
CCTTGCCCCTTCGTCGGGCACCCCTGAATAGGATCGGGGCCAAACCCCTGTGCCCCCACCCTTTAGGAATTTAAAAGGAAGTTAATTTAAAAAAAAAAAAAAAAAAAAAAAGAGAGAGAGAAAAAGTAAAGGGGGGAAAAAACCCCTTTTCTCCCCAGAACCCCCATTGTGTGAACTCGGTGCTCGGGGCTGTTCTCAGCGAGCGAGCGCGCGGGGAGCAGGCGCACAGCCCTCTGCCGCTCAGCGAATGGAAAGAACTTATTTGTCTGACACTCGTACCCTTGACACGTCTCGCAGGATGTGTTTGTTTGCACTGCAAACAGCCTGCGCTCCAAGCGGGACCTTGGCGTCACCCCAGCCCTTGGCACGGGTCGTGCCGGTGCTGAGCGCGCGGGCTGGGACGCTCAGCAAGGTTACCTCGGGGAGCCCCGGCCACCAAAGGACCCCAGTTAGGGATGACGTGCCTGAACTGGGTGGTGGGGAGAGCAACGGAGCGTTGGGGAGTGTTTGTGTTGAGGAAAACCCCGCAGTGTCACTGGAGGGGGGCTGCTCACAGCCGCTCGCAAGCAGGAGACGAAAGGCAGAGAGCTGAGAGGGGAGGGAGTGGGGACAGGTGCTTGCTCCACTTCCCACCACAGGGCTGGAGCAGGTGGATGCTGTGTGTCCCCAGAAGGTCACCCAATCCAGGGTGGGCAGCTGGATCCCATCCCCCAGGAATGCCCCCCACATGGGCTCGGGATGCTCACTGTGTCCCTGGCTCCCAGCCCCGATGGGGTTCATTCACACCCCCCCCCAAAAGCCCTGGGCTGGGAGGTTGCTGGGGAAGCCCCAGGAGCTCAAAGTGCATCATGGCTCAGGACTTTATTCCTCCTTCTGAGACACACAGGAACAGCTGGTGCAGGATCATGCCCCTTCACTACATGCTGACACCCAGCAAACCACTGCTCCCAGTAAACCATCACTCCCAGCAAGCCATCATTCCCAACAAACCAATCCTAGCAAAGCACTGCTCCCAGCAAAGCATCATTCACAACAAATGATTCCCAGCAAACCATCGCTCCCAGCAAACCATCACACCCAGGAAAACATCATTCCCTGCAAACCATTCCTCCCAGCAAACCATCACTCCCAGTAAACCATCATTCCCTGCAAACCATTCCTCCCCGCAAACCATCACTCCCAGTAAACCACCAGTCCCCCCCTCCCAGCACCGCGCGGGCAGGAGGAGAGGGTTCAGGGCGAGGAGCACGGCGGAGCTCGCTGGCAGCATCCCATCCGCTTCCCCGCTTTGTCTCACGGTTCAGCAGAGGGTTCCATAAATACAACGCAAATACCAAAACCCTGATGGACACGGAAAGCAAATCCAAGAGCCCTGCTGGGAACTGGCTCGTGGGGCTTGCAGGGGGGTGGACTTGAAAAGCAAGATCAGGCTTTATCTGCTAGTAAAGCCACTTTGGGGCTGGGTTGGGGGGTTTTTTTTCGGTCTTCTTTTGGTTCTGTAAAAATCTTGTGCAACTCTGAGATAAAGGCATCGCCATCCTGCTCGTTGTGCTCACTGTGGGTTTGGGGTTTAACGGGGCTGCCGGCAGCTCCTGTTGTACGGGCAGAGAGCTGCGGGGTACGGGGCTGCCCTCCTGAACACCAGCAACGGGCACGTACCCCAGCCTGGGAGCTGGGAGAAGGAGGGCTTTGTTATGTTGTGGTCTGGCAAGATAAAGTGGATGCAACTAAGTGCCAGCCCCTGGGATCTTTTCTTTCCCACTCTGCTGTACCTTTTGCGATGGGAGGGGAGACAGGCTGTGCTGGGCACCATGGGGCTGCCTCACAGGCACGCCCTTGGCACAGCGGGCACAGCCTGGCCGGCACGTCAGGCTGCAGGCATCAGCATTTTCACCTCAAATCCCACATTTATGAGCAAAGCATAAAACCCCTCTTCATTAATCCCAAAGCCCTTTTACCCCAGTACCCTGTGCCCAGCCTCGGTGCAGCCCCCGGCCATCTCCAGCTGTCCTCTTCCTCCTCCAGGAGATGATGCTCCCATGGCTCCGCAGGTTGCCAGCTCTGAGCCTCTCTGCTCCCCACTTCCCTGTTCTAGCTCAGAGGAGGTGGGACGTGTGGCCAGGAGGGGGATGTCACCCAGGGGGTGGCTCTGCCTTACCTTGTGCCCCACATCCGACCACCCGAAGAGAACCGGGGACACGTCCAAGCCGTCAAAGCGCCTGTTCGGGGGAAGCGCCGCCCCAGCCAGGGCCACCAGCGTAGGGAAGACATCCAGGGTGCTGGGGAAAGAGGTGACTTTTGTCAGAGCAAGGAGTAAATATCCCCGTGGGGTTCCTCCCAAGCCCACCTGCAACCCACAGCCCCTCGCCCGGGGGGCACTCGGTGCGCTGATGGCAGGAGAGTGCCTTGCAGTGCCTGGGGTCGGGGGCAGCTGCTTCCCAGCACCCATCCCAAGAGCTGAGTTCTGCAGAAAAGGTTAAACCCGGCTTCAAGCAGCGAGCTGGCCCTGGCAAGCCCTCGCTTCGCACACCTCCCACCCCCGGCGCCGGCTCCTCGCCAGGCTCTGCGGGTTCAGCCAGAATCTCCCGCTCCCCGTGCCCGGCAAATCCCGCACCCGCGGGGCAGGGGCACGGTGGGGAGCGGGGCAGCCCCCTCCCACCCTCCCGTCCCCGCTCCCGGGACGCACGGGGAGGGCAGCGGGTCACCCTCCGGAGAAAGTGCTAGCACAGGGACTTTTTACGCCAATGACAGCAGATCCCGTCGCCCCAGGAAAATGTGGTCTCGCTTTTGCATGGCGCAGCACGAGCCGGCGCAGCCAGAATGGAAAATGAGAGCGGTGCTATTTTGTGTGCTCCCCACCAAAACGCCCGTCAGCATTTCCACCGTAAAGCCGCTCGGGTTTTTCAGGGGCCTCGGCCACAAAAGAGAGCTTGGGGCTCGTCCTCGGGTCGCTTCCCCACGCAGAGGGACGCAGGGAAGGAGCGGCTGGCTCGGTGTCCCTCCGGTTCCGTGGGGATGCAGAGGGGGAAAGTCTCCCTTTTCCCACCCGCTGCCTGTGGCCCCAGAGCTGAAGCTTGGTCGGAGCAATTCCGCACCTGCCGGCACGTCCCCGCGGTGTGGAGGGATCGTTGGTCGAGCAAAGTCATTGCTGGGGGAGGATGGGGATCGCCCGGCCTCACTGACAGCCCCTCACGCACCCTGGCCGCAAGCTTTCCCCCTCCCGTAGCCACAATGCCCAGCGGGGTCCAGGCCGGACTCCAGTGGGACAGGGACAGCTAGCTCGCAGCCCCCACCTCTGACCCCCACCCTCCGTGTCCCCCTCCCGTGGGGCACAATTGTCCCCCATCCCCCCCCACCGAGCGCATCTCTCCCCCTCGCAGACATGGTCGTGGGGTGACCCCACACCTCTGAAAGGAGCTGCCCGTGCTGGGGGTGTCCCACAGGACCAGGGGACAGCAGGACGTCAGTGTGGCCAAGTGACACACCCCCAGCACTGCCCTCCCTGGGGATGAGGCCGTGGCACGGGAGCTGATGAGCAGCAGAGCCACCGGTGCTGAGCGGCCGATGGGGACTCAGCCCCATCCCTCCGGCTGCAGAATCCCTGTGCTGGCAACTCGGGGGGATCGAAACCCCAGGGGCTCAATCAGGGCAAGGAAATTGCTGGAGGAGGTGGAAACGGGGTCCCTCAACCTAGGGGGTACCCAGGGTGCCGCCGTGGTCCCACCACCCTGTTATTCCTGCCCGCTGTGCGATGGCAGCTGGGTGAGCAGAGAGAGGAAAAGAGCCCAGAGAGAAAAGAGCCCAGAGCTTAAGGGCCCCCGGTTCTCCCATTCGAGGAGTTTTAATTCAGCTGCTAAGAGACGGAGAGAACAAATAAGAACAAACACTGCTGCGCGCGGCAGCGGCCCCGCGACGGCACTCGCGGAGACGGTCCCAGCGGCCAGGCCAGCCGGGAGGTGCCGAGAAAATCCTGGCTCCCCATTCCCTCCGGGGCAGGGCACAGCCCAGCAGGCACCTCGCTGAGGTCAGCCCAGGTCTACCCGAACGAGCAGCCCAGGGTGAGCCCCGGTCAGCGTGTTCTTGGTCGCGTGGGTGCTCAGCACCCTGAGGATGCCAGCTCCGGCAGGATGCTCGCGCGGTTGTGCCGAGCCAGTGGATGGGACCGCTGGAAACCATCACCGAGGTGGGAGGGCAACGTGATTGGGGGCAGAGGTGGTCAAAGGGAGAGGGCAGATGTAACCCACGGAAAAAGGCATGAAAAAGTAGGATTTTGGTCACAGCTGGCACCAAAACAAAGGCCTCGCCAGCGGGCACATCCCGGAAGCCAAGCTGGGGAAGCCGTGCTCGCGTGGCTGAGAGGAGGTCACGCTTCCAACCCCCTGCCCTAGCCGGGGGAGAGTTAATGAATAAAGTCAGCCCAGTATGCTGTCACCGGTCCCAGCACCGAGAGAAAAGGGTCCTGCCCGAGGGGCAGAGCTGCCCGGGACGCTGTGCTGGCGATGAACATCCCGGGCACCAGGAGTGCTGCCCTGCCCGGCCAGCACGCGCCGCAGGCAGCTGAACCAGCTCTCCCCACACCCCGACCAGTTTGCCCAACCTGCCCAGCCCCACGCCGCCAGCACAGCCAGAGTGGTGCAATTTGCTTCTTCACCACCCCACTGACCTACTTCTGCCGTGCCCTACTTTGGGTTGGGGCAGGGAAGGGCAGAAGCATGGCGGGTGGCTCCGACGATTAAATATGATTAAGAAAAGCCAACGAGGCAGTTTTCTGCAGAACCCAACGTGCAAGTTCAGGTCTGCAGAGATACATCAGCATTTCTCTGCTGTCTTCAGCTTCCCTGGCCCCTGGGCACCCTCACCCTCGCTCACCCCTCCGCTGCCTGCACCAGGGAGGACACGAAGCCGAGCGATGCCGGGAGAGGCAAGGCTTAGACTTCTCCTCCCAAGCTGGACAGCGAAGGCTGACGGCATTTTCATAACCCCAGGGGCAGAAGGAGGCTGATGCAGGTGGTGAATATCTGCCCTGCCCAGCCCCGGTGCTGCCCGTGGATCACACCAGAGAGAGGTCCCTCCTCATGTGCAGAGGTTTCCCAGCCACATCCACACAAATTCCAATCCTACCCCAGATTCCTGGTCTTCCCCAACAGCTGTGGGGGAAAAGTCTTCAACTTTGTCTTTCAGCAAGCTCTGTTTCACATGCTTGTCCTTCGAGAGATGTCCCCATGGGTGACTCTAGGTGCAGAGAAAAGCCACCTGCCCTGACACACTGTAAGCTCCAAGAAGCCCCTGCCCTCCACATCCCTCCGCATCCCTCCATGTCCCTCTGCATCCCTCCACATCTCCTGCCCGTGAGCTCACACCACAGCGGGGACACCTTTCTGAGCACGAGCCATCGCTCGTGGCCTCCAGGCTGGCTTTGTACTGCCTCTCAAGCAGGGGCTTGCCTCTTCCTGATGCCAGGGCATCACCCTGTGCTAGCTGGGCATCACCCTGCGCAGCAAGGCACGGCCCCGTGGCAATGCTGGGATGTGCTGGAGAGGACACCGGGCGCTCTGTGACCCCTGGGGAGCTGCAGAGCCGCTTTCCAAGCACCCAGAGCACAGCACAACCCAGGCTGCCAATGGCTTTCTAGATTTCCAGTTGTCCAACCTGCTGGACTGGAGCTGGGAAATGCAGGAGATAAGGTCTATGAGAAGGCCTGGGTTTGGCAGCAGGGCTGTAGTGTGGGCAGGGGGGTGAGGAGGCTGGCGGGACAGGGGGATGGGGACCAGCACTGATCCTGAACTGTGCTGCCCCAACTGCCCAAGCAGGCACAGGTTGGCAGCTCTGTCTCATTTCCCAGTGATTGGTCCATCACCCACGGAGCAGAAGGGTTTGGAGGTGAAACCCAAGGGGTGCTGTGTGTACCCCGTCCCCTCCACCAGCAACCCAGCTCCCCTCAAACCTTCCCCATCTCACAAAACCCAGCTCCCAGAGCTGCCCTCAGGCCACGTAAGGAGTAAACAGCTCCAGCTTGTCTCATGGACCTGTAGAAACACCCAGCGCCTCCAGGGCCCACCAGTCAAGGACCCACTTCCAGCAGCTGGGACTCTTTCCCAACACCCAGCAACCCCCTCCCCAAAACCTCCCCACCTTGAAGTCCACCATGGTGAGCTTCAAGGGATGAAAGGGGATGGGGCATCCCCCCCGTGCTGTGGGTCCCCCGGCTCCTTCCGCACTTGCCGCAAAGGGGGTGTGCGGGGAGGGCTGCAGTGGCTGCAAGGAGACCCCTAAGCACTGCGTGGCGAGGTGCAAGGAGAGGAGTGGGAGGCAGCAGCTCTTCCCCTCCGCTCTCGCCCGGAAACTCGCTGCCTCCCAGCCCGGCCGCATCCTGCTCTGACTGCGAGCACCATCTCTCTCCGGCCGCCCTTTCCCACAACCGCACCCTCCTCCACATAAAGCCATTCACAAACCACAAAGCCTAAGCCTGCTCCTTGGTGGAGAGAGAGAACATCGTCATCTTTTAATTATCGGGAGGCACTCGGCCGCCGCGGCCAGGAGGCACACGGAGCCCAGCGGCAGCTCACGCCAATCCTCCGGCCTCACAAAAAGCCCTTTCAACTCCGCTCTGCCGAAGCATTAAGTCTTACGGGCTCGGGAGAGGACAAAAGTACGGCGCCTGGCACGAGGCGGGCAACGACCGAGCGCCGCTGCCAAAACCCAGATCCCCACCTGGGTCCCAGCGCGGGGACGGTGGCGGCTCCTTCCAAATGGGGACAAAGGGGCCGGGATGGGCTCCTACCTGAGCAGAGCGTGGCTCGTCCGCTTGGCAGGGACGTGGCCGGGCCAGTATGCCAGTGCCGGCACCCGGTGCCCTCCTTCCCAGGTTGTTTGCTTCGCCGAGCTCCCGCCTGCCAGAGAAACAAGGGCAGCGCTCAGCATCCTGCTTCCCAGGGGCTCTGCGGTGATGGGAACCCCCCCCCCCCCAACCCCAGAGCTGCCCTGGGAAAGGAGCTGCTTGGAGATGGAGTAACCGACCCCAAAGGAGTTATGATTTGGCTGCAGAGGGAGCTGGGTCAAGGGAGGGAGAAGAGTTACAAGAGTTTTTAAAAGAAATAGGGAAAGGGAGCAGAAGGGAGGCTCGGTTTGGCACTGCTGTGTGTTCCCCCTGCGAGAAACGCAGCCGGCTGCAGAGCTGCCACGTTTCCATCCACTTTGGAGGTCGGGTGAGAATACGGAGAGGGTGGGAAATGTAGGAATTTATGCCAGGGACTGCAAAAGGGCCCCGTGCCCGCTTGAAGCTGCTGCCCTCCGCCTGGTAAAGCACCAGCAGCCCCCCATCCTGCTGGAATCCCTCGTCATTAAAACCACCATCCTGCTGATAACCCTCCTGCCGGCTAATTAACCTGTTCGGTTGTTTCCCTGACATCATCCAAAACGCCCCTGCTTTGCCCTTGGGTTTGAGATGCATGGTGTGGGGAAGCTGCCCGGGCACCTTCACCCACCTGGGATGCTCGGCACTGAAAGGGGGGGGGTTGAGCAACAAAATGAGGGTGCTGAGTGACGAAATGAGGGTGCTGAGTCACAAAATGGGAGCACTGAGCATCAGAATGGGTGGAAGGGTGCTAGAGAGCCTCTGCTTTGGCTGTAGCCCAAAGGACCCCCCAGGCAGCCGGGGGCAGGGGGGGAAGGGGCTGGGAATGGGGCAAACAGAAAATTCCAACCCGATTCACCGAGCGAACTTCCCAGGAGCAGCCTTTGTCCGGCCGCCTTTCAGCGTGCGCATGGCAACGCCGCTCGCCCAAAGCCATTTCCTCCGGGCACGGCCGAGAGCCAGGCGAGGTCCCCGCGGTGCCACAGCCGCCCCGCGCTCCTCCCTGTCCCTGCCCCGCTCCCCGGACCAGCTACGGGGGTCTGGGCTGATCCTGAGCTCCCAACGGCGCCCAAGCGGCCGGAGCGGAGGAGGACACGTGTGGCACAGATGCCACCGTGCCAACGGCGTGAGGAATAGTCCAGGGGAAAGGTTTCTGACCCTGCTGCTCATTCTGCTAGCACGGGCCAGGCACATCCCCAATCCCTCCCACTCCCCACACCAATTTTGGTGTTTCCCCCTCAAAGGACATCTCTTTGGAGCCTGAAGCAGGGGGAGACTGACCCCAACCCTAATGGCAGCCTGCCGCTGAGGTCCCAGCACGATGGGTGGCCTGTTTGAGAAAGGAAGGGGTGGAGGGACAAGCACAAGTTGGGTGGCACGCATGGATGTGCTGCTCTGGACCAAGGATGGACCCCAGTTACCACCTGTAATCAATGGAAAACATCCCTGGAATTCGAGTTGGACCCTAGAAGGAAACTCTGAGCTATTGGAAACCTAGAGTCTGGAGGTACCCTCTCCCCTCCCTGCTCTCCTGCTTCTTGAAGGGCTTTTCCCCACCGGGGCGATGCCCCTGCACTGGGAGGGGATGGCTGAGCATCCCACCCACCCAGCACCCATCCCAGCGGGTGTTTGCAGCGTTAGACCAGCCAGCAGAAGACAGTAACACCCGGCTGGCTCTCAAAACATCCCTGCAACAACCAGCTGAAGGATTTCAGAAGGGATCCTCCCGGGTTGGCATTCCCAGCCAGTTCCTAAAGCCCCGCCAGCCCCATCTCCTCCCCAGCCTCCCACCATAGCTGGGCCCGGGGTGTTTTCTCAGGGCAGCGAGAGCCTGGATGAGGGGTTGTGTTTTCCCAGCTTTGTTCCCAAACCCTGGACTGCCTGTACCATCTGCTCCGGCTTGTGACCGTCGGTTGCTCAAGAGCAAGCCAGGTCATCAGCAGGGTTTGTTTACTAGGGAAAAAAATAAAATAAAATAAAATAACCCCCCCCAAAAAAAAAAAAAACCCAAACCAAACCAAACCAAAACCCAACCCCAAAATTAAATAAATTAAGGTTACGATTTCATCCCGGGGCCGGCCGAAGGGTGGGCTCTGGGAAGGGGCGAGCGAGCCAGAGCCCGGCGGCAGCGATTGCCCGGCGGAGCGGCCGCGGCCGCATCGCCTGGGTGTCAGGAAGCGGAGGAGGGAAGAGGCTCTGCCGCCCGCGGCCCCTCGGCCTCCGCCGCTCCCACCCCGCTGACCCCGAGCGAAGAGGGGAACCGAGCCCGGCGCGCGTTGACGCTGCGTAATACAAGCAGAAGTGGGAAACGCCTGACTCATGCGTGCTTGCCGCCCGCCCCGGCTGAAACAAACCCACCGAGCAGATGGCTTGGCCGGAAAAGGAGAAAAGGCAAGGGAAAAAAAAACAAAGCAAAACAAAACAAAACAAAACAAACAAACAAACAAAAAAAAAAGAAAACAAAACAAAAACAAAACCCCAACAAATGGTGGAGAGAATGAAAAGCAAAGTCCTGCGGTGCTGGGAGGGTTGCTGGGTGCTCTGCTCGCCCGGGGTGGGATGGGGCTGGGGGCTGCAGGACCCTGCCGAAGTCAATGGCCACGGTGCTTGGGCTGTGAGAGCATCTCAGCTGTGAAACCAGCAGCCACTGGCCTCGACCTCCACAGTAGGAGACTGGGGGGGTCCAGCCTCCCCCAGCAGCAGTTTTAGGGGAAAATTTGAGTGCTCGAAAGAAAAAAAAAATCTTCCTGGGATGATTTCAAGGCAACGCAGCCCAGGCTGGGGTGGGATGAAATGCTCCCCATGTCCCCTGCAATGAGCTTTCTGGAGCAGCCTCCCTGCACCCCTGGGGACAAGGAGCCCCCCCCCATGCTGCCCCATTACCTCGCTGCCTCTGCCAGGCCCCCACGAACGGCCCCAGGCGCCCGGCCAGCTCACACTTCTGTGCCCAGGGGCCGTTGTCACCTGCAAGAGAAAGAAATGTCCCCCTGAGCCACACCAGGACCGGGGAACATCTCCGCAACGCGGGGGGAGAGGGCGGTGAGCAAGGACAAGGGACCCCTCCATCCCTCCTCCCCACCCTTGCGATGCGTTCCCACATTAGCAAGAGCGGTGTGGTTTATTTAGTTTTATTTCTCAAAGTTTATTTCGGAGGGCTGGGGCTGCCCGAGGCGGGTTGGAGCAGAGCTGGGGTGCAGGAAGGGGAGGGGACAGGGCTGCCACCAGCTTTGGGCGTTAATGAGCGGCAAGAGCGGTTCCTGTCGTCAGGAGCGAGACATCCTCATTAGGGAGGCTGCTCAGCGAGAGCGGATTTGGGCTTCTTAATGAATGAGGATTTGCGGTTTAATTAGGCACAGCTCTGACAGTTCAGCCCCCTGGCCCAAGGGGGGTGGCAGGGTGGGCACCTAGCTCAGCGGCTGCGGTAGCCCAGGATCCCTATCCCCATGAAGTGACAGCCCCGGGCAGCTCGGCTGCGGCTGCTGGTCACTCCCCATCCCCAGAGCCACCGGGAGCATTGAGGGCAGGGGACAAACACAGCTTCTGCCCCCCGCCACCCCGCAGCACCCCCGGGGCTGGTGCCGGTGCTGCTGCCGGAGCCACCCCCCCGTCACTGCAGCCGCTTTTCCTGCTGTACCTGTGAACCACAGCAGCGTGTTGCCCTTGCCGTGGCTGTCAGCGACTTGCTTGATCTGTCCCACCAAGGCATCCATCTCGCTCAGGGCGGCTCCGTAGATGCCCCTGCCCGAGGTGGGGGGCGGCGGGGGGACCCCCAGCGGGACGTGCATATGGGCCAGCGCCAGGTAGAGGAAGAAGGGGCGGCCGCTGTCACTGCATAAAGAAGAGGGAGAGCACATTCAGCTGGGGCAGGGGAGGCGGCAGAATGTCACCAGGGTGGTGGCACTGCTGAGCTTGGGGACAGAGACTGGTGGCCTTTCATCCTGGGAGCCCTGCGGCCACCCCTGCCTCTGCCGCAGGTCCCCGGGGGGAAGAACTGTGCATCAGCTGGCTGCAAACCCCCCGGGTGCCCGCTCCCCTTGCAGGGATGGTGCTTGGCCCAGCGTGAGCCGCTTCTCCTCTGCTCTTGCTTAAACCTCTCCCCATTGTCCTCCCATCTGGGCCAGGCTCACCCCTTTCTCCGTCTCCAGCGGCGTGCCAGCCGCCAGCCAAACACCCCTGGCACCCCCCCGTCTCCCACCCCTCTCTCACAGGGCTCATTTTGGCCCTTCCTCCCCCATCTCCAGCAAGCGTTCAGGCCCTGCTGGTGATTTTAGCAGAGGATGAGCAGCAGGACACCCAGACCGACCCCGAGCAGCCCCGGACAGGGAGCGCGGCACGTTCGCTTGCCGTTCGCTGCCCCGCTGCCTGTTTGCTTTGAAATCGTCAGAGGACACGTCCTGTTTTCTTGTTTACAGCTATATTTATCTCCTCCAACGAGGCCCGCTCTTCCTCAGGGACCTCTGAGGGGAAGGGTGGGATGGCGAGCGGCGAGGAGGGGCCGGATCCCGGGGACGTGCCCCAGCCCGCGCACGCGCCCGGCTCCGGCCGCCCCGTCACTGCTTCCAGAAAGCTTCTGAATCCCCTCCGACGTGCGTTTGGGCACTTCCTTCCTTTACCCGTCACCCACCTGGGGATGGAAAATGAGCAAATCCCATCCCGCTGCCGCATCCTTCCCCTGCGACGCTGGAGCCCTGAACCCTGGGGTCAGAGGGCGCTGGTGCATCCCTTGCAAACTGCCGCTGCAAAAGGCTACGCGGCACCTTTCCCCACGGGATGCCAGGCACCCTGGAGTGTGGGAAGCTGCTTCCCCCTGCCTCACATCCCAGCCAGGAGCACCAAGTGGACTCCAGCATCCAGCCGGACCCGTGACCACCCAACGTCCCGCTTGCTTCTTGCACCGACATTTCAGAATTCTCCCCAAAATTGAGTAAACGTTTAATCAGCAACTTAAGACCAAGGTCCCTGACTTCTGCTCCCATGTTCGCTGCACTCCAAGTGTCGCGGCCCGAGCCAAGCCTCACCACCACAGATTGCTCAACCTTGACACGACTGGTTAAAAAAACACGGAGATGACAAATCCGGTGTTCTTTTGTTGCCCCGTAATGAATGAGTCAGGCAGAGGAAAACTGGAATAAGCCATCGAGGAGAGAAAAGGCAGGCACCTGCTTAATCCTGTTCTCCGTGAACGCAGATAACCCCAAAATACTACTGGGAGTTTAAAGGTTTCTCCTATTAACCCAGAGCTCGCACGCTTGGTTTCGCAGCCTAACAGCATCCTGGCAGCCTGGGAGGGCAGGGGGTTTGTACAGGAGGAGGGATCACTGCTGCCCTGCAGCCCAGTACCTGGGCACCCTCCAGCCCTGGGACAAGCTGGGACGTCCTGACCGTGTCGCTGGGCCAAGCTGCCACCGATTCTTGGCACCCAAGGGGGATAAACTACAGTTATTGTGTGAGCAAAACAGTGGCCAGGGTTATAACAAACCGTTCCCCCACGGGCTGCTCCCTGCCCAGCCCATTCTTTGCCCCCGTTACTCAAACTTTTGCCCGGGGTCGCCCACAGGACCCCCCCACGCTCACGCTGTGGCCCTTCTGTGGTGTGTGTTGTCCCTGGCTGTGGGTACAGGACGGGCTCTGAGCGGGCTGCCCGGCAGCGCTTCCCCTCCTCGCGCTGCAGGGAGGCGTTTTGCAAAGTCACAGCTCATAATCCACCCATAATAGGGATTAAAATTACACAACCCAGCAGCAGGGCTTTGGGGTCGTCACCTCAGAGGAGCCGCTTTGCTCCTCAGGGAAGAGCCTGCCCGGGCTCTTCATGTCACCACGGGGATGGGGCAGGCAGACCCTGAAGTCCAGGGATCCTGGAGCACTTTATCCCCAAAACAGATCAAACCCCGTGTACGAGGAGAGTTTCAACACCTCTGGGTGCTGCTCATGTCCTGCTACCCGTTCAGCACTTGCTCCTGCAGCCCCACGAGCAAAGCCACTCCACTGCCCCACTGCCACCTTGCAAAGACAGAGGGATGGAGGACAGAGGGGTGGGAGAATCTCCCTCCTTCCTTCCCACCCCCGCCAGCTGGGATCTCACTTCACGTTACCCCCAGGAAGGAGGCACAGCCCAGCTCAAAGGCTTTGACCTTCCTTGTGAAGGGTGGTTTTAAACTCCCACACTCCTTTTGGAGAAGATGCACCAAAAGGCTTCCAGGGTGAGCCCTGAAGGACACCTGTGACCACCTCGGTGGCTTCCCCCTCCTCCAGCAGGCTGGGAAGCTGAGCCACGAAGATCCCAGATCTGCTCCACAAGAACCTTGGGGCAACACCCAACAGCCGGCCCCCCCCAGCATCACACCAACCAATGCAGAAACTCATGTGGTGACCCACGAGCTCTCGGGGCGCAGGGGACAGGGGACAGCGGGTGGCATCTCACCTGGCCCGCCGGATGAACCGCGCTGCCTCCTCCGCGTAGCGCGCTGCCAGGCTGCTCAGGTTGACGGGCTGTTGGATGATGGTGATGTTCTCAAAGAGAGGAAGGGCCACCTCCGTGTAACAGTCCTTCCTTGCCACCCTGCTGGGAAGAAGCCACCCCACGTTCGTCACCAGCACGGGGACTGGCGGGCGAGCAGGCGCAGAGCCTTTCCTTGCAGAAAACCAAGTAAGGGAGAAGAAAGGGAATGATGCCAATGGCACAGGGTGTTCCAGGGACCAACCCGCCTCCCTGATCTGCACCCTGCCACGGGGTGCACAGCGGGGAACGTGGGTGCCTGGAGCATAAGGGGAGGAGACCACAGCAAAGGGCAGCTCTTGGTGTTGGGGACGCCAGTGCAAATACCCACCTCCCAGTGCCAGCTCTCGAACCTCCCCCCTGTACCCCCCTACCTGGCAGCCACTCCATGCCGCGGGCAGGGCGGGCAGGGTGGCAGGTTGTAGCCCGGGGTGTCGGTGCAGCCCATGTCGTGGCTATAAGGGATCCCAAAGTAGTAGTCGAAGCCTGAAGGGCAAGCGAGGGCATCAGCAAGGACAAGGTGACCACAGGGTGCTCAGCTCATCCCCGCCGGCACAGCCCTTACCGCGGAAGCTGGGGTGATGGTGGCCGTGGTGTCCCAGGTGCCACTTGCCTGCGTGGAAGCCACAAAACATCCTTTCAGAGGCGGTTTATTTTGCAGAAACTCGGAAAAAATGCATAAGGTATCTTGTGGCTGCGCAAATCAACCGTTTCCAGCCTTAAATGGTTCTTTCACACATTTGTGTTCAGAGAAGACGATCTTCTAACCCCTCCCAACCAACCAGCTTCATCCTCTGACCTCCAGTACGCGCTTGCTCACACTGAATGTACCGATGCGAGGGGGAAAATGGGGAAAACTAAAGGGGAAAGAAGAAATCGAGGGGGGTTTTCTGCCAGCACGGCGTGTGCAAGCAACGGGAGCTGCAGGTGCAAAGGGCTTAACTACCTGGGGTACCTCCTGCCAGAGAAAGACAAGGGCATCTTCATCCCCCCACCGCCACCTCCCCGCCCCGGTGTCCCCTCGGCAGGCTGGTGTTACCTATAGCCCCCGTGCTGTACCCGGCCTCTCGCAGGACCTCGGCCAGGGTGGTCTCGTTCAGGGGGAGGCCACCGACCGACGTGACGGCAAAGTTGTGGGTCACCCCGTTGCGCGCCCCGAGGCGCCCCGTGAGCAGGGAGGCGCGGGATGGGGAGCAGGTGGACGCGGCCGAGTGGAAATCCACGAACCTAGAAAATGAGAGAGCCCTTCGCTCACAAGCTCCTGCAGGGTCTGATGCTTCCCCGTCCCTTCCTGCTCCCCTGCACCCATCCCCTTCCACCCCAGGGATGAGGGTCTGGAGCGGGGGATGAAGATCGCAGGTCCCAGTGGGGACGGATGGACCTGCACCCTGAGGTGCCGTGCTCCGGCCACCCTCCCCAGGCACCCAAAACCACGTCAGTAAAATCCCTCTGCCTGCCAGTCCCACGAGAACAAACTCCCCTTTGCTGCAGGACGGAGGAGGAAGCCGGGGAGGGAGGACCGACGTTACCTCGTCCCTTCGGCCGCCAACTCATCCAAATGCGGTGTCTCCTTCGTCTCCGCCCAGTTGGCCCCCAGATCCCCCCAGCCCACATCATCTGCCAGGATGACGATGAAGTTGGGCCGCCCGCATGCTACACGGGGAGCCGAGAGCCCCACCAGCACCACAGCCAGCACCAGCACCACCCACGGGGACGGGGTCCCCATGGTGCCAGACGTCCTCTCCCACCCACGCTGGGGCACCGATGGCTTCATCTTCTCCAAGGTCCCTCTGCGGTGTCCCCGGGGGTGCGGTCAGGCTCTCCACGGGCCCTCGCAGCGATGCCAACGTCCCCTCCTCGGCTGCTCCTGCGGTGCTGGGCTGGGGACTGGGAGCTCTGGATTCGGTCCCTCGGCTACCGACCGAGCTGCAATGTCTCCTTCCTTTTTCACACTTGGGCACAGTTAATATTCCTGAAATCGGTGCCAGCAAAGGTGTTATTCTTAGAAGTCGAAAACACCCTTTGAAGTCACTGTCACTCTATTTTTAACTCTCCTTCCTTCCTGGTAAATATCTAATTAGCCACCAAACCAAAGCGGTATTTTTCCCTCCAGAAGCGCACTCGACCCGCAGCAGCGGCTCCGCTCTTCCCGACACAGCCAGGGGCACGTTCGTGTACAACAAGGGGCACTCTCCCTTCAGCCCACGCTCCTTGGCTTCGGGTGGATAAGCAACCGCCAGGGCTCCGTCGGTGACCGTCGGTCCGTCCCTCGCCTCGCACGGCGACGGCAACCCCTGCGTGGGAGAAACGAGATGGGATCAGCACCTCCCGGAGCCCTCCTGCACCCCAGAGCGGGGCAGAACGACTTAGCCAGATGTAGAGACTCTGAAGCTGTAATTTTTGCTGCCTGGCTCAGCGATGGCTCAACTGGAAAGGACTGGGAAGAAGGAGCACCCCTTTCCAGCACCCAGCGCTGGGGCTGGGCTGGTTTCCTACGGTGCTGTCTCCCCCGGGGAGCAGTGCTGCTCCCTCCCTCCTGCCCGGGGAACGTGCAGGGTCCTGCCTTCTTTTGCAACAACCGACAAGATTCTAAAGCTCGTTTTTTAAATTCAGTTCTGCTCAGGCTGCCCCAGTCCTGCCCCAGTCCTGCCCCAGTCCTGCCCATGGGTCGCAGCAGGCTGCACAGCCCGTACGCCACCAGGCACCGGTCCCCGAGGCAAGAACACAGGAATTCAGGCAAACCCAAAAAGCAATAAACCCATGAAATACCTGGGCTTACAGGATGAAGCCCACATGGATGCTTAGGGCGGGATTTGACCTCCAGCAGTGGAGGAGTCCAAGGACAAACACCCTGATGACCATTGGTGGAGACGGAGCTGGGAAAACGCAACACCGAGCGCAAAGTTAAGGCCAAAGGGAGATGAAGCTGCAGAGATTTGCCAAAACCCCGTCGAGCCCTGGGAGAGGAGCAATGCACTGGGCGTGGGGATGGGGCAGGGACCTGTGCCCGAGTGGGGATGGCCAAGGGATCAGCAGGACCCAGCTGGGACCAGCACTGCAGCAGATGTCCCCAGTCGGTACCAGCAAGCTTGGGAAGGAACATGCCACGGGGGATGCAGCTCCCATGGGACGGCCAACGCAGCCGAGCAAGACAAACTCCATGAAGACAAACTGGGAGAGCAAGGAGAGAAGGGAACACTGGAAAACAAAAGAAGAGAAGGTGACAGGAGGAGACGAGAGAGGGAATACGATGAGCCCCATCTGTAGGCCAAGATGTTTGTAGCTGGCAAAGCAAATTATTCCCAGGTTTTGCTGTTCACATCTTTAAAAGCTTTGGGCTGTCGTTCAAGAGCAGTAGCTTCAGAACTGTCGGTGCAGCACTGCAGCCATCAGCGATGTGACTCCATTCATAATTCATAGCCCAGAGCACCAATTTCTACACTTCCATCCGAGGGCCTCGAAGCTCTCGGTACATTAATTAAACGGGGTGGGATGCGGTGGGTCGAGCTGTGGGAGGGGCTGCCCAGCCCTGCCTGAACAAAGCGTGTGAGCCCAGCTCCTGTTCTGCACCCCAGCTGCTGACCCTTGTGCCCTGAACTGCCAAACAGCATCAAGAGTCAAGATGAGGACATGTCTGATGCTGGCTAAATCACCTTTATTTTCCCATAAAAATTTCCCTTTGCAGTCTCTACGGAAAGCCCCTGGGGTTTCTTTCAGGAAGGGGGCTTGGAAGGAGCAGCCCTGCTTCAGTCCAACACCCCGAGCAGGGGCTGAGCCCATTTGGACCACGGAAAGCAGGGACTTGAGCCATCAGCTCCACAGGAACAGACGGATTAACCCAGGCATGGCTGTGGGTGACCTCAGCCCCACCTCAGTCCTCCGCAGAGGAATGGAGCAGGAGGTGGCCCAGCACCGGAATTGGTTTGGGGGGAAAAATAAAGGGACAAAGGCCAGCTGAGCCCCACATAACCATCCCAGCTCAGCCATGCCTAAGGCGGGTGGTGCTCACCCTTTCCAGGAAGCCACACCACGTAATCCTACCCTGCGGCACCTTCGCCAGCATCCAGCAGCTCCCGGGTCCCCGCGCCGAGCCCCAGCCCCTCCGAGCATCCTCCACACAGCACCATGCCGGACCCCATCCCATCTCTGGGGAGGTGACCCTGCACCACACAGCGAGCACTTGGGGACCCTCCATCAGCACCTGCAGCCACCCAGAAAAACCCAGCAAAACCCAAGGAAGCCAAAGCCACAAACCTCTGTCCTTGCCATTGACTTTGGGGAGGGACGCCAGGATGACAGGGCTAACAAAAACAATCAAAACCATTTTCAAAGGACACACTCTTCTCTCCAAATTACAGGGGAAAGCCATCCAGGGCTGAAATTTATGCAGTAGAGTCAGACCAAACTTCTTGATCTCTGATGCTCAGAGGCCATTTGAAGGAGAGGTGGAACACGGCCCGAGGAAGGTGGGATGTGCCAGCACGGCTCCTGCCAGGCTCCTGCACAACTGTCCTCGTCCACAGCAGGTACAAACCCCCACGGAGCAAGAGGACGACGTCCTTTGGCACTGACCCCAGAGCGTTCTCCTCCGAGGTCCTTGGCAGAGGCACCTCTCTGACCCTTTTGATCTCCAGTTCCTGGGAGAGTCCGGGCTGTGCCAGGCTGCACATGTCCTCTGGCAGTGTCAGGGTGGTCACGAGGAGCCTCCCTGGGACGAGCCCCAGTCCCTGCTCACCACCACACCAGGACCTGTGCTTCAGCAGCACCTCTGCTCCCTTACTGCATTGCCACAGCCGGAGCTAAAGGACCATTTTTTAGTTATTTTTCCATAAAGCGAGTGACTCGGAAGCGATTCCCCCGGGGCTGACTGTGGTGGGAACGCGCTTGCTGCAGCACCTCGCTTCGTACAAGCAGGAAATGCTGCACTAGTGGTTAAAGCTTGATGAGCTACTTGGGTAGAATCACACCCAGGAACCAAAGGCTCCAGATAACAAGCATCAGCACCATGGTCCCTGCCGTGTGGTGCTGGGCTGGGCTGTGAATGCCAGCATCGCTCAAACACTCCTTGTACCAGGGAAGAATTAAACAAATAAAGTGCCTTTTTTGCAAGCCAGACAAGGCGGTTCCACGGAAAGATGAGGGATAAGTCAAAACCAGACAAACCAGTTTAGAAAATCCCCAAAGCTTCTCCAAGCAGCTGCTCAGGGTGCTCAGGACACCCTGGGGCTGACCCCGGGGCAGGAAAGAGGAGATGCCTCCCTGATTTGGGGATGCCACCAGCCAGTGGCTGCGGTCACCAGCCCAGCACTGGGAGTATCTGTCATGTATTTATTACACATTAACCAGAAGTTTACAAATCTTGGGGCCAGCACGATCGTTTTCACATGTTTCACATTCTTTCACATTTTCACGCCTGCCTGGAGAGCAAAGCAGCAGCCAGAGTCCAGAAAAACCTGCCGCCCTTTGAAGCACGCCCGGCTGTGCCAAGCTGTCCCCCGCCAGCACTCGGGGCTCGCACCCCACTGGGGTGTCCCAGCTCTGATCTCCGGCCCAAACCGGCACCGGTGGCCTCGCTCTCCTGCCAAAAGCCCCGGCAGGCAGCTCCATCCCGGCTGCGAGGAGCAGGGAGATAAGGAGACAGCAGGGGATGGAGAAATTCAAACCAGAGCGGGCACCCGCTGTTACCCCAGGACCACTGCACAGCTCCCCCATGCCGGACGGGGTCAGGGAAACTGAGGCAGACCAGCAGAAGCGACGGCTCATGCCGCGTGCTGGCCCCACGGCTGCCGAGTGACGCAGGATGGGGCCGTGTCCCCGTGGCGTGGCTCGTGGCACTGTCCCCAACCCCACCGGGGATGATGCCCAGCCGCAGCTGGGAGGAGATGGATGGTGGCACATCCCGGCAGGGGCGAGAAAAAGATCTGCAGTTTGTTCTCAGATTATCCACCTAGAGATTTTATTTTTGATTCCAGGGCAGCAGGTGCCTTGTGAGGGGTTCGTCCGTGGGGCACAGGGTGCGTGAGCGCTGCGGCTGCCCCGTTAGGCCCCCTCGGTCCTGGGATGTTTACCCGCAAAGCTCCGTTCCCGGTACGACTGTCCTGACAATGCTCTGAACAGAGTCAAGACTTTATTCCAGGAAAAGGTTTTCTACTGGAATAGTTTATACTAGTTCCCCTCGCAGAATAAGCAGCACCGACAAAAACATACTTCTGCAGATTTACTAGGATTTCTGCCAGCTCCCGAGACAGGAGAATGTTTTTCGCCCATCTAACTGCTCGGTCTTTCAGAGAAAACATTACACATGCCGAGCAGGGCTGGGCGAACCCCAGCAGAATAAATGAACTGGAAGTCCCTGACCCATCCGGAGGCAGAAAGCAGGGGCCCGCGCTCCCTTTCTGTTTGCAGCCCGCCCTGTTTTCCAGCTCCCGGCTGATTCATGCCCACTGACGCTCCCTCTCCTTCCCTCTGCTTTACAAACACCGGCCGTGCACCCGGGGCCGGGAGTGCAGCACCCGTCCCTGGGAAGATGGAGAAGCACGTCCCAGCGCGAGGCCGCTGCCAGGCACGGGACAGACCCGGATTGGATGTGCCAGGGCAAAGCAGCCTGGCAAGGCACAGCCGAGCCCTCTTGGAGGCCAGGCTGAAGCAGGGGGAATCCCAACCTCCTCTCAAAGTGGGCGAACAACACGGAGGGGAAAAGGATTTTAGAGCGAAGCTGGGAAGCCCTGGGCTGGGGAGGCTGCAGCTGCCAGCCCCATCCCTTCCATGGGGCCCCTCCAGCCCTCCCCAAAGACTTATTGCACTTGGAAAGCCCGAAGGAAAGGAATGAGAAGGTGAAGCAGAGACAGATGCAAAGTACTGACAAGAAATACCAAGGAGTAAATCGCCTTTGTTTTTTCATGCCAGAGATATTTGCATTCTTATTTCTCCCCTGGAGGCACAAACCTCTTTTGTTGTCCCATAACCACTTGCACTGTCCCTGCCAGGAAGAATTACGGCTCGGGGAGGGTGATCCATTCTCAAGGAGCAGCTTTGTGTAATGGGATATGGGCTCTTCGAGGCCAGAGGAGGTGGTCACCCTTCATCCCTACCCCTGAAAGGAAGAACCCCTTGAAGGAAGAGGTTTCCTGGGGGATGGGAGCCACACAAGACTCCCCAAGAACACAAAAGTCGCTCCCCATGGCCCAGCACCTGCATTTGAGCTCGTTTAGGATGGGACTGCAAGGGGTGGAGCTGTGAGGACAAGAGCATCAGCAGCTTGCTGGAGGCAGCGGTTGTTGGACCAGCACTGCCAGGAGAAACCAGCGGCAGCTTCCTCCGAGTAACTGAGTGAACGCAATGCCTAATTCGCCTCATTCCTCAGAATTTTCCAGAATTTTGCCCCCGCTACCCTCACCTGTGTGACACTAGCAACTCCCATTGTGACAAGAGAAAACCACAGAAGGGACCCCTGCCAAATCCAACCCAGCAGCCCTTGAGCACCTTGCCAGCGGGTGAGACGCTGAAGGAACACTTGAACCTGGGTAGTCTTTCCAGGGGTATGAACCAGAATCTGCAGGCTCCACTTTAACCCACCAAACAGCAGTGGGGTTCCAGGAGGGCCTGCGGGAGAGCAGGTGGGGAGAGGTCTGGTCCTTGCCCCCACTCTGAGTCCTCTGCTATTACCCGAAGCCAAAAGTCACTCGCCCGCAAGCCCCAAGGAAAGGTGTGAGGCTCTAAAACCTTCCCAGTGGAGTCCACCTGCACCCAGTGCATCGAGAGCAGCACTGGGACGCAGTGGTAGCCGTGGCCACATAAAGGCAGTGCCATCAGGCTTCTCCTCTTTTTTACTATTTCAGGGAAAATTAAGGGAAGGATCCGTGCTCTCCGTGCCAGATGTTTGACCACCCCCCCCCCCCAGCTCCCTTCTTCCCCCATCCACAGAGGTGGCAAATCTGTCTCACCCGCTTCCAGTTTGACTCACAAATCGCTGCTTTTTTTAAGTTCCCCTACACAAAGCAGAGGTTTTCCCCTAAAAATGCAACACACGGAGCAGAGAGGGGACGGGCACAAGCTGGTGTCCTCAGGAAGGGCTGTGGGGGTGTGTTCAGCCCCATCCCGGTTGCTCCGGTCCCATGGCAAAGGGGACGGCAGCCGCTCAAACCCGGGATGCTCCCAGCACCGCATCCCGTCGTTGCGGTGGCAGGAGGGAGGCTGGCGGCCGAACCCCGGCCCCGCTGCCCCAGGGGCCTTGAGCGTGTGGGGAGCCCCTCTGCTCGCACCCCAACTTGCACCACCTCAACCCCTTCCCATGAGATCGAGGCCTTTTCTGCAAACAAAAGGCTCGAAACTTTGGCAATCAAGCCGGAGCGGGCTCCGAGAGCCCCCACCACGGGGTGAAAAAGCAACGGGGGAGACCCCAAAGGGACCCCAACCCTCTCGCGGTACCGTTCGGTGCGGGCAGCACAAAGCCCAGCGGGTACACGCGCCCCCCCCCCCGGCTCATGGCCTTTGCACCGGCAGAGTTTTGACTCCCGCTGCTCCGCCCGGAGACCCCCGCGGCCCTCCCCGCAGAGCTCAGGCTCGGCCGAACCGGCGGAGACCTGCTGCTCCCGGCGCCGCTCCAGCCCCGCGGGGCCCAGGCGGCTGCGAGACCGCACCCGCCTGCAGCGCCGAGCCCACAACCCCTACAGCCGG
>WTSP01012602.1:105238-120758 GCA_025331215.1 Actenoides lindsayi | reverse complement strand
GTCTAAACCTACCTTGTTTCAGCTTGAGGCCATTCCCTCTGGTTCTGTCACTAATTACCTGAGAGAAGAGACCAGCATCAGCTGCTCTACAATGTCCTTTCGGGTAGTTGTAGAGAGAGATGAGGTCTCCCCTCAGCCTTCTCTTCCTCAAACTAAACAGACCCAGCTCCTTCAAACGATCCTCATATGATCTCTTCTCCAGTCCCTTGACCAGCTTCATTGCCTCCTCTGCACCTGCTCCAGCACCTCGAGATCTCTCCTGTTCTGAGGTGCCCCAAGCTGGACACAGTACTCAAGGTGAGGCCTCACCAGTGCTGAGTACAGGGGAACAATCACCTGCCTCCTTCTGCTGCTCACGCTGTTTCTAATCCAGGCCAGGATGAAGTCGGCCTTCTTTGCCACCAATGGTTGGGTGATAGTGTCAGGAGTCTGTTGAAATCTCAAAATAGATCAGAAGTTTAATCAATTATAGCGCTCTATACAGCAATACTCAAATAGGTAAATAAAACCATATGATGAATACCTGTTGTCTGCAATGTTGTTTGGGGTTTTTTTTAGAGGAGGTTTAATGGTATTGGCTGTGCCTTGTAGCATGTACGTATTAAGAAAAGCTGTTAGTAGTGTGATTTGCCAGTGAACAGACTGTATACTGTTCAGCTGAGAGCTTAACCAGTAGAGGATACCAAGGTATTTCTGTATATAATGACAGGTAAAAAAATGCAGCTTTTGAGATTAAACTTCTAGGTTGTTTTTAAATATACATTAAAAAACAGTGTCAGTTACATATGAGAGACTAGGTGTTGAGCTTCTCTTGTGTCTATTAGCTTTTGTAAGAATTAGGAGGATTGGAGGGAGTAGTTTAAAAATATCACAGGTGTGTGACTGACATATACAGATGCCTCTGTATAAACAAGTTTTTATGCATAACAAATGTGCATATATGAGGTGAAAAAAACATTTGCAACTAAGATATAAATGTAGTTGTTGGGGTTTTTTTTTTTAGATATGCTAGTCTGAATGACTGGTAAAAGCTGATAATGGTCTTTTTTGTCTTTCGTATCATACCCACGTGTGTTGCTCCTAGTATCTTCAACTACAAGCATGAATGCATAAAAACTTATTTGCATTGTTGCTACAGCTACAGATTCATTTAGCTCTCCCACTGGAATAAGGAGGTGGTGGAAAGTGAGAGATATGCATTATTCAGGCAAACATGTAGTGAGTAGGTAGTGTTCTGTATGCTGGCAACGGTATTGGAACACGAAATTCTGTTTTCTAATACCATTTTGAAAAAAAGCTGTCTACTTTTAGGCATGGCTTCTCCTTTTCTTCTGTTTCCTGCGTCTGTTACCTAGCATAAGCGCACACTGTATTCACTGCAGTAAAATTAAACACAGGACCTGTAAAGTGCTTAGAGTTTGCCACTATTCTGAGCAAGGATGAATAATCAGTCTTTCACATCAGGGGTGCTTTAACCTGGTATTGTAACCAGACATTTTATAGAAACTTCCTGTGTCAGGTGGTGTATGATAAGGAACATTCATGTAACGTTCATCTTATACCCTCAAATTCCTGCTTTTTGTGGCAGGTTTTACATTAATTGCTGTCCTCTATCAGTATGGTAAAACTGGGAATTGTGTAGGCTGTTGTTTTTTGGAGTCATCTTAGAGTCTTGAAAAACTGTGATTATACTTGATGTGGGATGTGCAGATACTGAATGTATAGCCTGGGATGCCTCTATGTGTTGAAGCACGTGATGGTGGCTATGTTGTTCTACTGAAGAGAGAAAGCACTTGCCTCTTACTTGATATGCTCAACTTCTTTGACTGCTGTTATACAGAGTGTTTAAAATGATTTGCTATGTGAAGCTATGGTGTTACAGGCACTTCAGGAATTATTTTGACATTGATAGTGAAATGGGCAGAACCGCAGCATCTTGGATCTACAAGATGATTCTAATGTATATGTTCGTGAAGTACTTAAGTACCAAACCTAGCAAGTTAGATTTTGAACACTTACGGTATATGAAGGTGCATAAAGCATTTTCAAAATTGCCTCAGCATTTAAATTCCACTGATTTAAAGTGTTTATCAGGGCTAAGACCAATACATCTAAGTCATTACTTAAAACACACAAGAAAGCTTTTCTATTATTATTTAAAAAGAAAAAAGATGAGATAAAAGCTATATACAACTGAGAGGCTGATGCCAGGGTTACTGCACAATTTAGGAAGGCACTTCAGCTTGTTAAAATTTTTTTTTAAAAAGGTGTCATGGCCTTGCTGTAAAAATAATTATGCTGCACATAACACAGGGGACCTTACCCCCTCTTCTGACATACACAATTCCAGTCTTGCTGCTGCTGGTGTCTGGTCTTGCCAGCAGGCTTGCAAGAATGCTAGATAGTTTGCAGTGTTCTCTTTTAACCAATAAACTTCCATTTCAGTATGGATGAGACCGTTTTAAATGGTTTATTATAGCACATGTTGGCTTCACTATATTGCATGTTGCATGCTCATGTATGTGCATTGAGCCTTAAAGGGTCACTGCTTGCTTTGTCTCAATGCCTGTTTCTGATGTCCTTGCTATCTTTCAGTGCCACTTGAAGATGAGAAAATTTAATCCCTACCTCTTGTCACCTATGGCTTAGCAGTAGCTGGAGAACGTTTTTAAGGGGTTATGTTAGAGCTCAGGAACCTGAAATGAAAAAAAACACCACACACCCTTGAAGAGCAGGTGGAATCGCTGGGAGTTTAGTGTAAGATTTTTGAGGTCTCAAAACCATTATTTATGTTTTCAAGGTTAATAGGATGCAGCTGTGATCTCTTCACTGTTACAGTTGTCAAAAAGTGTGTAGTGCTTGCTGTTATTGTGGGGAACATGTAAAATTATGTGTATACACATTTACGTTATGATCTGGACTAACTTCACTAAGTAACAAAGGATCGATTTTGGGAAGCTGTAGTAAGACACTATGAAATGGTTCATGAAATGAAAATGTTTGCACCAAAAGTGGGGTTTGCCGTAGTTCCAGACCTTGTCCCTCTGCTGATGTGTCCCTTTCCTTGTTAACGGTAACCCTCACCTCCTGCTGACTGTACTTGGGATGTCTTTCTGGATTTTAGTCTTTTCCACCTCCTTTGTCTTGTATACATGAGATGAAAAAAAGGAAAGGTAGCAAAAGCCTCCTAGGAATTTGAACATTATTAGTGGAACTTAGTATCAAACAATGTAATAAGAACCGCTGTCCACGATAAGTCAAGATATAAAAGACTTACTGGATTATTTATGGTACAATGTTGGCACAATTTAATGTGATATTTAGAAGAGAATTACTAAAAAAATACTGGTTTTTTGTTCTGTGTTTTTTTTTTTTTTCTTCTAATTTAATACAGTCAAACGTGGTCAAGGTAAAGAACATATCATACAGGAAAAGTTCCAAGTCCACAGTTTTTTTATCATGCCAGTACCTAAGCAAGAGCCTCTGGTATTCTGAGGTCTGCTAGTAATTTCACAAAAAAACAAACAAACAAAAAAATATAGTACAAATTCCCACAGTTTGGAAAATGAATGGAATATTTCTGCACCTGCTTTGCAAACTCCTAGGTAAGTTTTGTGCAAAGGGGTGTCCTCCAACAGAGCAGACAGATGGAGCAGAGACTACATAAACAGTAAAAAAGGGAGATTGATCTTATGTGATTTTAAGAGTGCAGAGACTGAGAACTTTTGTGTTCTTGATGACAACATCAGCCAAGTTGCTTGCTATCGTGGGATTAAAAAATTAATGCATTGAGAGGAAGAGTGAGGCTATATATCCTATCACAGGCTGCATTTGTTTTTTAAAAAAAATTATTCGAATGAATATGAAAGGGATTGTTTGTTTACAGGTCTACAAAAGGATCTTAGAAGCCACCCTTTTCAGCACAGTAGCTGGACAGGAAAGAGGGAGCATGGGGCTTTCCAAATGCCCTCAGCTGTGTCAAGCTTGTGGTGGAAACTTCACAAAACCCTGAGGAGAGATTTGTGTAGACTGAGCCAATGAGGAAAGCTTACACAGTGGTTGGAGATAGCAAAGTGTATGGTGTGGGCTTATATTAAATTTCTCCTGCTCTGAAACTTAACATAATTTATGGAGTGTAGCACAGAGTGGCCATAGGCATTATGGAGATTGGTCAGAAATGTTAATTTCAGTGAAAGCTAGGCATTGCTGTCATGGAAGATAATTATTTTAGAGATAAGAGGCAAGAAATTACCTGAAGCATTCTTGTGTGTGTCTTGGTTATAGACCTACCTGACTGACATTTCATAATCTCCCGAAGGCAATATTGTAAGGTGTTGGGTTTTTTTTATCTGTGCCTTGGTCAGGGATGTATATAGATGAAAACTGTGCTTTACATTTTATAATCTTTTGTTAATCTTGTTGGTTCCAGAGATTTATTTTATTAATCTTGACTGTGCTAAAAATAATATTTTTTTTTTTCTGCTCTTTAAAAAAATGAGGTAGAGAAGGAATTCTTTAGTATGTACTGTTAATTCAAGGTTCATGTTGTGATTTTGGTACTTCAGGATGCAAAAATACAGTGTACTTGTAGCAGTGAAAGGGAGGAAAATGCAGTAGGGGTACCGTGTCTCAAATTATACTGAAGCAGCTTCTTGGAGCTGTGGAGAATTGACTCTCTTGCACACAGGGCTTTTTTTTTTTTTTTTTAATGCATACGTACCTGCATTAGTTCAGAGTCATTGCATTTGTTCGCTGTTTCCTTTCAGATAGTGATGTGCAGTGGTGATTCTTTTTAGCTTCTGCAGTTGGGAACCAGGAAGCCCAGCAACATGAAGGTGATGGGCAAACCAACATGCAGTGAAGCCTAAGATGAACAGAGAATTATTTCTTTTTACACACACACGCAAAATTTTTTATGTCCTCATTTCCTAAGAACTGTTTTATCTGTGACAGCAGTGACTTAGCCTTAAAACACCACCTTTGAAACCTCTATACTGATGTTTACACGTTTGTAATAATTTACTTTTTCAAGTCTCAAAACTGCGTCTCACTGATGCAGTATCAAAATACTGTTGTGCTGTATTTTCCTAATGAGTACCTAATTGCCCTCTCAGTTCAAGTCCCAATGGCTTTTTTCCACTAGTATGCTCCTGCTGTGCCCTCCTGTTAGCCTGCACATTTCTTTTCACTCCAGTGCAAGCTAGCATTCTTCAGCAGCTGTGAGGGAAAAGTAATATTGAAAAGCTGCTTCCTTAAGCCGACCCCCTGCTTGGCATCAAGTGTCCTGGATAAGGGTTTGATTTTTGAGAGTAGGGTGGTGATTTGTTTTTTATTCTTTTGGGGGTTGTTTGTTTGTTTGGTTTGGTTTGCTTTGCTTTGCCCATAGTATGAAGAAAAAAAAATTAATAAAATCACCACATGAAAGAGTCAGGAAAACTGCTTTAAAAGGCAGTGTAAAAAGCACAAGTGAGTCTTGTGAGGATCTCTATGTCCTCTTCCCCTTCTAGATGTGGTTTGTAGACACAGTACTGTTTGAGCACAAACGAATAGATACGTTATTGCTCGGGGTGCAGGATCAGTGGCCAGTGAACTTACTATTAGTTTATTGAAGCGGTGCCTTTTTTATTTATTTGTTTGTTTGTTTGTTTATTTTAAACAAAGATGGTAGTTTGCACAGAGCCTGGTGAGGTTGTGGGAGTTGTGCACTGGCCCCCTCCTTGCAGAGCTACTGGCATGCCAGTCCTTCTTGTGTACGGACTGCTGCTTCTCTCCTGTTTTGGTTTTCCCAGTGTGCATCATCACAAAACCTAAGCTAAACTGGTGCCTCACTTCCTGCAGGTTTCTTACCTCTTTTGGAGGTGCTACACCACGGGACGCAGGCTTCGTATAATTCTGTGCTTAGGTACCCGTCATGTTGCCTGACACATTGAATCTCATGGCTTGGCATTCAAGGCAGATTAAAGAGACAAAGCTGAACCCGTGCTCCTCTGTGGGAACAGTTGAAATTGATGTTCAGTATGGATGGATGCAGATGGATGTCTCTTTGCCTTGCCTTCAAACCCTGGTTGCTCAGCCTAATCCATCAAAAAAAACCCCTAATTTTCAATGCAAAGAGATAAATATGGCTGAATACAGAGCTGCAAAATTGAAATTAAGTGCATTGAGAGTGAATATCCTAGTTCATTGAAAATGTCTTGTGAATTATTTTTCTGTTGTGGCCAGATGAAGAAAAATGGATTACAGTGTTTAAATTAAAGTAGTGTGAGCTCTTTGTTTTCTGGGAGATCAATGATGCCTTTTCCAGCAGATAAATAGCAAATGCAAAGAAAAACATAATTAAAATTTTTGTTAAGTGAAGATGGGTAATGCAGGAATTTTCTTCAAAGAAAATGCCTTGGGAAACTGCTTAGCAAGATAAAGCAATCTGGAGCCTGGGCCTATTTTTTATTATTAATTTGACAGGGGTGTTAAATTAAAATAATCCATCTCTTTGAAAAGTCTTAGGTGTAGAGGTGGGAGGAAAGGAGGATATGTAAGCCTCCATATTTATACCTGCTTTTTTTCCCACTAAAGTGGCTATGTTTGGTGAAACTTGTTTTTCCAGGTTACTGTGCTCATTTTTTCAAAGCTTTTAAGAAATCTTACATATATAATTGCATCCATCCATATCTATCTGACTCTGTTTTCTTTGTTTCTTTTATCCTTGTTTTGGATTTGTTACTCTTGCCTATGGAGCTACTGTTGATTCAACAGTACTGAATTTATTTGACTTTATTTCAAATTAAAGATAAGGCAGGCTGTGCAGTGGAATCCATTGCTTAGTGATGTAAAGTCAACATGTACAGAAACATCTCAGCCTGAATGGGATTGTATGTCTATATGTGGACTAAAGAATAGAAAACAAAGGAAATCTGTAGGACAGATTTGTTTTGTGTTAAATATCCTGATAATACTTGATCCTATGGAAGGCAGTGTTTTGAAAACCAGAAGGTACCTCTACTAGACTATGTTACCTAAATATACATCAGAAAGACACATGTATATCAGTATTTTTTGATGGCTAAAGGGTACTTAAAACTTGCTGATATGTAAGGTGGCACTTTTTGAGGGAAAGCAAATCAGGTGTGTCTTCATGATACCATTGGCTTTGGTAGGGCCTTAGAAAGACAGGGTGACCTACTGCCAGAGTTACAAAATACCTGTTGGTGTTTGCATCTCTTAGAGGCAAGAGAAGCACTGAGTCTGGGTCTCTTAGGCAGGACTGATGACTTTACATCTGAGATTTGCCCACTTGAAGCTGGTCTGGTGATAGTCATAGAATCATAGAGCGGTAGAGGTTGGAAAGGACCTCTGGAGATCATCAAGTCCAAGCCCCCTTACAGAGCAGGATCACCTGGCATGGGCCCCACAGGTGCATAACCAGAAGGGTTTTGAAAATCTCTAAAGAAGGAGACTCCACAACCTCTCTGGGCAGCCTGTGTCAGGCTCTGTCACCCTCACAGTGAAGAAGTTTTTCCTAATGTTGAGATGGAACTTCCTGTGTATCCCCTGGCTACCATCACCTCTCCTATCACATGGCACAACTGACAAGAGACTGGCCCCTTCTCCTTGACACCCACCCTTCAGGTATTTGTAAACATTCATAAGATCCCCTCTCAGTTTTCTCTTCTCCAGGCTAAACAGCCCCAGGGCTCTCAGCCTTTCCTCATAAGAGGGATGTTCCAGTCCCTTCATCATCCTCACAGCCTCTGTTGGACTCTCTCTAGTATTTCCCTGTTCCTCTTGAACTGGGGAGCCTGGAACTGGACACAATACTCCCGAGGTGGTCTCATTCTAGTGCAGAGTAGAGGGGGAGGAGAACCTCCCTCGACCTGCTGGCCACACTCTTCTTTATGTCCCCCAGGATACCATTGGCCTTCCTGGCCCCAAGGGCACATTGCTGTTCCATGGAGAACGTACTGTCCACCAGGACTCCAAAGTCCTTCTCCATGGAGCTGATTTCCACCAGGTCTACCCCTAACCTGTACTAGTGCATGGTGCTTTTCCTCCCCAAGTGTAGGACCCTACACTTGCCCATGTTGAACCTCATCAGGGTTGTCTTTGCCCAGCTCTCCAGTCTGTCCAGGTCTTGCTGGATGGCAGCACAGCCTTCTGGTGTATCAGCCACTCCTCCCTGTTCAGTACCATCAGCAAACGTGCTGAGGGTACACTCTGTGCCTTCATCCAGGTCATTGATGAAGATGTTGAATAAGACTGGACCCAGAACTGACTCCTGGGGAACACCACTAGTTACAGGTTGCCAGGTGGACTCTGTGCCACTGATCATGACCCATAGAGCTCTATTGTTTAGCTAGTTAACAGTTGTTGATTTTTGCTCAGTTCTGTACACACATTTTAGTAACTTCAGTACTAAAATGAGCTTTTTCATCAGGAAATATTTCAGTTATATGACTCCATTTTATTTTTTACAGCTTTGTAACATTCTGTTAGTGTGTCTAGATTTATCTAGGGAAACCTTAGGACTTTTCTGATCTAAATATTGAAAACTGAGGATTTGACAGTGTGCACACACTGAACTGTTAGTGTTGGAAAGAATTTGTAGAAAAGGGCGAAAAAGAAAATCTGTCTCTCTTGGAAATCTATCCAGATACTCTCTTACTTTCTAGTATATACTAGTATAATTGCCCACTTGGTTGTTTATTTTACTACGTGAAGTCTTTTTTATTTTTATTTTTTTTAACCTTGTTATAGCTTAAACTGTCTCTTAATATAGATGCTTATAAGTAAGCTTGGCAAGCCTGGATTCCTGCAGTTTGGTAGTGGGTTAGGTCTAAGACTTCAAGAGGATGAAAGATACCAGGGTGGGCTTTGCCTTCAGGCTACAATTAAGATCAAAGCTTGTTAGTAAGATTTCTACTATAAAGGTTGTTGACTGTCTGCTTCCTTCTGTTTCTCCTCATTTTTCAGCTGATGACTGTAGTAAATAAGTCTGACAAGGGTAGCTCCTTATCGTAGATTCCAGATCTTTTGTGTCAAAACTTGCATGTCCTATTGGCCTGTGGAGTCTCACAAGCTCAAGAATATTCTTTTTTTCTTGTTTTTTGGGGTTTTTTTTGGTTTGGTTTTTTTTTTTGGCCAGTTGCACAGATAGTATGTGCATGCTTCCAATCCTTTTGTGGCTGCCATGGAACAGTGGGAAACAAGCAGTGCAAATGTTAGCCATGTGAGTCTTGCTTCTGCAGTTAGGCCCATGAGGACCAAATACTGACTGCAGCTGTCTTGAAGTCAATCACTTCATCAAATGTGCTGCAGGGCTGAATTTTTTAAATGGGCCATTCACCCGCTGGCACAAAGTTGTAAAGTCATTCAGTCAGGTCTTCATATCCAATGCTAATTTTGGATTAATTTCCTTTATCCGCAAGACAAAGCGGCATTATTGACAAAATTGCATTCCTTGTGCTTTTAATATAGAACAAAGTTAAACAAAAGAATAACTAGATACAATTTAGGTTGCGTGTAATATAAACATGTGTTAGCCCCCTAAATTTCATTAGGAAACAAGGCTCTTTCTAAATTTTTATCTTTGGTCTTCAGATGTATCTTTAAGTTATAGCTGAAGGCTATTATCTTTCTTCAGTGTCGAACATGTTGTGGCCAAGGAAATGGGAGGGTTATTGGGAGGAAGGATGCTGTGTTGTTTTCTTCATGTTTGTTGGCCCAATCCTTTTTTTTCCAAAAAGAAGAAAAAAAAACACAAAACAAACCTCCAAACAAACAAAAAAGAAACAAATCAGGAGTCCTTATAAAGTTGACAGCATTTCTTAGATTAACTGAGTCATAGTTGAAGTTTTTGTCAGATATTTTAATGTTCTTCCTCCTGAAGTATTGTAGTTAATGGAATTTTAAATTAACATGAGGATATCAATTTATATGAAATACATATCTAGAAATACTCATAGATATAGACGTTATCTGATTTCCTTCTGTTAGGACATGTAGTAATAGCAAGTTTCAATCTTTAAAAGCAGTCTGAGTTTTTCTTGACTGGTTTAAATCTCCAGTAATCCACTTATAAGTACATTTAACATCTCCAGAATCGTACCTGTCCTCTGATTATAGGTTAACCATTTGCTTTCTTCTGATTATTACCTTTCGATTTGTAGCGTATGTCATGGTCAAGCCAGTGACAGAAGGGACCAAATTATCAACTTCAATAGCAGTGCACTGTACGTGCTGGTCTTCTATTCTGAACTCATTGTAGATAGCTCCCTATTTTTCTCAACAAGGAAGCACTCAAGTTAATTGCTCCATTAGAAAGACATAGTAGCTCTTTCTGATCTGTAAGTAGCTTCCACGCATAGCTGCTGAAGTTTGGAACACCTGCAGCTGAAGCAATTTGAAAAAAAAAAAAAAAAAGCCATTAGTCTGCATGGAAAAAATAAAGTGCTGAAGTTCAAAATATTATCAATGATGCTGTGTTGGAGCAGGCTAAAAGATTTGGCTTTCGGTCTATGCCTAGTGCTATCCAAAACAACATATAAAATTCTTTGTAAACCAATTTTAAAAGTGTCTTGTTTATTCAGAAGCCACTGTGTACGCTGTTTGTTCAGAGAGTAGACTCCAGTCCATTGCACACCAGCCAACAGCTGATTTCTCCTTAGAAAGAAACATTGCCTAATATAGATCATAGAAGCCAAAGACCAAAGGGACAAAGTGCTAAAGATAAGCAGCTCAATCCTCAACTGTTCGAAGGCTTCAATAAGCCTCTGATTTACAAATTTGGGGTGGGACTCGACTGCGTTTCCACCTGCAAGCTTGTCTCAGATCCTTGGCTCTAACACGGTGAGGTGCTGGTATGTGGTGTGACCTCCTGTGCCCTTAAGGAGAAAAACACTGGCTTTGTTATGGCCCTAATCAATCAGTTTCTCTGCAACTTTTCTTTGTCATAATTGAGGGAGGAAGAAAGTACTGACTGCCCTCATTTTATTGAGGCAGTGAATGGAAAGAGCATACAGAGACAGCACTGCTGAATATTGAACGGCACTTGAAGGTACTTCCCTGGTCTAATAGACTTAGAGGTGCTTTTTAGACTGCAATAGTTAGGGTCAGATTTCAGTAATTTACTTTGTTGGATAGCTATAAAAATGGTCTGGCTTTATGCAATGATTTTATTTTTTTTTTAATAAGCTTCAGCAGTGGCTGGACTGTTAATTACTGAGAGTGCCAAAATTCAGGTGGCTGTTTTAACCCGTGTCCTATGTTTCCACCCAAATATATGAGAGTGAAGCTAACTCTGAAAGTTTCAACTCTCCCTCATCCTTTGTATTTTTGTCTGTCTTCCATAATGACATTATGATTTGCTGTAGATGGGGATGCTAGTAAGATCTGAAAAAGCAGTAGCAGTTTCTACAAGCTTGTGTGACCAGTTCTGTGGAAGTTCAGGTCCCAAGCTGACATGTATTTTTTCAGACCCCTTTGTTAGTGCATTTGTATTTGTTTTGCTCTGGCTGAGAATCTGGCCAGAGTACTTAAGCCAGCTGTGACTCTTTAACAATACACCTACAACTGAAACATAATGGATTACTTAAGACTATATCCACAAGAGAGAAATTAGTTGTCATTTGTTTAAAAATTTACTGATATTTACAGTGGGACTACTTTTTGAATGTATAAAGGTAGATTTTTAGACAAGTACCTGCACGACTGTTGGCTGGAATTTTGCACATGTGGTGGTTATGACAATTTTTCAGTTGAAGAATTGGCTTTTTAAAGCATTATTTAGATATTGGATTAAAATATACGTAATTTTTTTTAGTTTTAGAATGTACATTTAATGTTTGGGAAATAACCGTGTCAATATTAACAATAGGAAACCTAGCTTGTTGCAGCCTTGATGCAATGTTACCTCTCCAATTTGTGTATATTTCCTGTGGAAATGATTCAGGAAGCGTGGATTCAATCAAATATTTTGGAGCTGTGTTACTGGTCTTCTGCATTTCTCTAGAGAACATTCATTGACAGCCAAGTTGAGACATTTATAAGGTATGTGGGGTTTTTTTCAGTGTTACTTTGAAGAAGGGGAGCTAGAGAATCTGCTTTGTCGAATCTGCTCCTCTCATGCCCCTCAGATGTTGGCAGTGCACAGTGTTTCCTTCACCAAGAAAAGCCCAGGGCCAGAAACTCTGGTATGAACATGATCACCTTTCGCACACAAGTAATTGGCCTGTAAAGACTCATGTATGGTTGGCACTGTTGGGGTGATGAGAGAATATTGTAAACAGGCAGGTGAATTGAGATAGATTAGTTGTAAGGAGGATGCTTTCGTTTACTTCAGTCTTCAAGTACAGCGATGTATCTTTTAAAGATGTTGAACAAAGTTACTTGTGAATGCTGTGGACATGCAGCTAAGTTCCTGTATTTGAGCAGGATGTCCAGCTTCTGCTCCCTGCAATTCTTATTTTGGAAATATACTGGTGTACATATGTTACTAAGTTTTGCCTTTAGAGGGGATGAGATGTATGCACTAACCTTATAGTAAATTAATAGGCAATAAACTCTGATTTAGTTTCTGTATTTTTTTCTTTCATTGGTGATAATTGCTAGTTGCTAAGTACTTTGCTAACTTCTTTGCTATTTTTTGCTGTATTCACACTTTAGCTATGTCTGGTTTATTGGTTTACTCAACACTACACTAAACTCTGGAAGAGTTGTTAGGAGATTTGTGGAAGACAGGTTTTTGGTTGGTTTTTTTTTTTTGGTTTAGTGTTTCTTGGTGTGGGTTTTTTTGTTAACAAATAGATTTTTTAAAAACCAGTAAAGTACAATATTTTTGTTTGCAGTGATGTTTGTATAGGTTGTGTAGTTCAGACTAATTTTCATGAAGAAGGTTTCTTTCTCTTGAAGAGAAGTAAATAGTAGCCATTATAAACAGCCAAGAATACTTAAGGTTTTGCTGATGGGTTGGAACAGTTGAGTGCTCGGAGATCTCAAGCAAGACTGAACTCTACTTCGTGAAGAAGTTTCTAAGCATGTAGTAATATCTAGTACTTCTCTCAAAAGGTCAGTGAATGCAAGGGAGGAGTTGAGAGCTGGGAGAAAAAGTATTTTCCATTTATGCTATCTGGTAGAATTTTTTGTTCAGAGATGCACAATAAAACCTGGAAAAGCTTGACAACTGTATTTTGCATTTTGTTATGTAATACAGAACATGCTTCTGTGTTGTATCTCCTCACCATGTTTGTTCTTGTTGAAGTTGTTTTACCACAGCTATACAGGTTGTGTGGCAGCTTTCTTGGTTCTGCTCACGGACTTATCCCTTACCTCAACAGAACCTTCATTTTTAACTGTTCCACATCACTTGAGTGAAATACTAATTTCTGAAGATGGATGCATGGGAAGGACAGTGTTATGATATCAGATAAATTTCACCACAGGCCTCAGAAATCTTGTTAGGGCATCTTTTGATAAACGGATTTCCTGTGTGACTCTTGACATCTCTTCTTCTTCCTAATTGACACTTCATTCTCTTTATTGTCATATACATGGAAAATCCAGCTCTTTTGCTTTGCTTTTTGTTATAAACTGTCTACATCAAAAAGAAAGGGTCTGGTGCAGGTGGCACTGAATGCTGCTCTGCTTTGTGAGAAGAATCAAATGCAACAAACTTTTGCACCCTCTTGAACTATATGCATGCATCAGTACCTTGTATGCCATCTGTGTCACATAGAATCATAGAATTGTCAGGGTTGGAAGGGACCTTAAAGATCATCCAGTTCCAACCCCCCTGCCATGGGTAGGGACACCTCCCACTAGAGCAGGTTGCTCAGAGCCCCATCCAACCTGGTCTTGAACACGTCCAGTGATGGGTCATCCACAGCTTCCCTGGGCAGCCTGTTCCAGTGTCTCACCACCCTCAGAGTGCAAAACTTGTGAATTTCTGATCTAAATCTCCCCTTTTCCAGTTGGCAGGTGTTATGTTCCAGATGTTTCCAAGGGAGGTGCTGCAGCTGGGGTGATGTGGCAAACGTGCCACTTCAGAATCCACTGACGTCCTTTGAAGACTTCCCATGTGTCTTTGGCTTTCTTCTTTTGCCAGATCTACCTTCGCAACCTTGGCATCGAGCAGTCCCCTGGAACTATCTTGACGCCTTTTCTCCCCCGAGGACCCATCAGGGAAGTTGAGTTCTCACCTTCTGAGCTTAGAACCTTGAAGGACTCCACCGAGACGCTGATGAGGAGCGCTCCGTGGCCGCCAGGTACGGGGAAGGAGGACCTCGTGCCTCCTGAGCCTCGGAGAACACGATGCTTCTGGCTCTCCTCTGAGGTTGCTTTTAACCTGGGAATCTCAAGAGTGTTTCTTCTCACGTGCTGCTCTGTTTGCAGTTGTCCCCCTCAAACGTGAGGAGATACTCAAACCTTTGAAAAATGTGCCTTCTACCTGAGGTGTCATGGCCATGTGGTGTCTTCTAGACAGTGCAGTGGCATTTTATCTTCTTTTTTTTTTTCCCCTTTATATCTCTTTTTACAAGAGTTTTTAAGAAGGGAACGGTTTGTATCTGAAGTTTGAAGAAATGTTACTAGACTTTTTTTCTTCCTGTCAGAGAAGTAAGTCTTGGTTTCTCTCTTTCTCAGTCTTTTTAGTGTGTTCAGTGTGACAAAAAGTTGTTCACGTTCTAGAACTGACCAGATCAATTCCTAAATCCATCCATCTCAACATAAAACCAGGAACTAAATCAACAGGACCTTATCAACAGTTGAGTCCCTTCTAGATGTAAGAGCAGAGCCTGCTTAGTTGGGGTTAAGATGTTTTTCAGTGGCAGGCCTATGGATTGTGTCATTAAAAGGTGACAGTGTGCCTTGGAGCTGCTTCAGGGGTGTGTGTTCTCGAGCAGGTTCCTCAGTCTCTTTTGACATTTGCATCTCGTACCCGGTGGGGCAAAGCAGCTCTGAAGGCTCCTCACAACAAGTGCTTCCCTAACCCTTTGAAGATCTCTGACTTCAAAAATGCTGCACTGACCTCTGGAAACTTTCTGACTGGGGGTGATTAAACCCATCTCTTCTTCTGCCTGTTGGACTTGCTGATTTTCTTTTCTTGTTTTATTTATTTTTTTTTTTCCCCCTTCTTTAAGCCTGGTGGGAGACTTGGCAACTGAAACACCTTGGCAGTCGATGTGGGGCAGAGTTGTCCTCAGTAGAGAGATGATTCAACAGGGCTCTGGGCTATTTAATGTACCTGAAGATACCAGGGTTGGGCCGTGAAGCAAAGTTGTGTTTGAAACAAAGAAACACTTGTTGGCTCTGCCCTCCTGTCTGTACCTGCCAGTGTGGGTTTAGGAATGGGAGATGTTATTTTAGCATTCACATATCTAACATCTTCTCGGGGTTTGGACTTTTTTAATTGGTAGGGGGAAGCAATTTTATCCATCTTTCTGATGGGGAAAGGCTGAGACCCCTGGGGCTGTTCAGCTGGAGAAGAGCAGCCTGAGAGGGGAGCTGAGCAATGCTGAGCAAGAGCTAAAGG
>WTSP01012602.1:88344-102749 GCA_025331215.1 Actenoides lindsayi | reverse complement strand
ATATATATTTACTACTATTATTTACATTTTTTTAAAGCTGGTTACATAAAACTGCTTAGCATCTCTGAAAAATAAGCCCGTGGTTATAACAAGATTATCTTTCTTCCTAAACAGGTCTCTGGAAAATGGAGAAGACTTTGAACAGAATTCATCCAGTGTCTGATCCAGAAGCAACCTATTTTCTACAAGTGTCATGGGAAAAAGATTTAGGCATTGGCTTTGGTATAATACTTAGTGATGGTCAATGTGCATGGACTGGGACAGGTAATAATGGAAAGAAAAGAGAAAAAAAAATTAAATTATTACTGTTCTTCATTATTATTTTTGAACATTCTTTAAACTGTGACCCGCAACTTGCATCAAAAACTTTTTAACAGGTGTTACCTCTCCCCCTTGTTGGAGGAGGTGGAGTTCATGATCTTCTGGGATGTGTTCAGAGATCTTTCAGATTTGGAAAAGTTGCTCGTCAAACCTAATACTGATTCATTTAGCGTTTGGATATACAATGTTTTGTTCTTTCTCAAGAATGTTGTTTCTTTCAGTGATATGGGAATAAATATGTCTTCTCCACATCCTTGAACAAATGTATCGTGAAAGTTTCGAATTCTAGTTCATGAAGCATTTAACTCCAGGTGTTTTTAAATGTTTTTAGAAGTGTTTTTATAATGGTTTCATAAAATCTGAATAGTAAAAGGCAGCTGTATTTGATATTCAGGTGAATTTTTGAGAAGGAGAAGGCACAGGAAAACTATTTTTTTTATTTTTTTTTCCCTAGGCAGAAGTTACCAGAATTAAAAAAAAATAGCCTGTGGGATTTTTTTTTCCCCACTCAGAAATTTGAGTAAGAGGATGGGTTTCTTAATATGTACATGCTTCTCTCATTCATGCCTTGTGAAAGAAGGAAAGATTTATGTGGTCCTTTAGAAATGTGTCAAATACTTGTTCAAAAGCCCTTCTTTCAGTGGCCAAAATATTTCAAAGGGAGGAAAGAATGATATATTTTACAGCACATTGTGGGCAAAAACATTTTCATGACTCTTTATTTCTGAATTATAAGAATAGGTGTCTGCGTAGTTCCCTCCTTCCTTCTTCTTTCCCAACTTCTACATAAGCCAAGCTTTCAAAGAGGCCTGAGATATATAAATATATAAAAAATAGTGCTTTTTGTATGTATATATATGCATGTATAAAAGCTATATATATAATGTTTGTGTCTGTGTAAAGTTCCTGTTTATGAAATGAAGCTTAATCATTCATTAACATTATTCTGAATACAATTTTTACCTTCTTTCCTTTTCAGTAGTATTTCTGTTTAGAAGCTTTTCTGTTAGTTCCTAGGTACTTTTAAAATCCCTAGCTTAAAAGTCACAAAAAGCTCATTCTTGAAATTTGTTATTTTTCTAAGCTAATGCTATGTAACTATAACTGGAAGAGTATAGAAAAATAGGTAAACACAGTTCTTATTTTGTTAACTTCCTGCATCTGGCAGAACAGCTGGATGATTGTTTCCCAAAACAGAGAACCAGTGAAAGCAAGATGACATCACTCTATTTAAAGGAAAGAAAGAGACCCACAACAGTTCAGCATGACCACTCGGTACTTATCCAATGGAAAGGGCTTCTGTTTCTTCTGCAAGAATCTGATCCATTTCTAAGGAATTCCTATTGAATTTGTAGTCCTTTTAATAATTTCATTAGAGTTGAAGCTCTATTGCATAAATCTGTGTTTTCATACACTGAACATTGGTTTTGAACACTTTTTCTAAGCTATTACATCCCATTTAAAACCTCTTAGATTCTAAATTCAAAACCTGGGAGAAGGGAAATCAGTGGTCAGTAAATTCTTGCTATGGGAAATCCCTTTTGGGTTTCTCATGCTGTGGATTATTTTGCTTGGCAAGACCTACCAGGGAGTGAATGAGAGCTGCTGATGGAGTTGTCTTTTATGAGTTTTGTATATTTAATGTGATGATGAAAAGTGTTAGTAGTCTTATTTAACGAGGGAAAAATAAACAGATCTTGGGAGGGAGGAGAAGCAGACAAATATGTGATATGTTCTAATGTATTCACTCAGTATTGTGTTAAAGAACTATAGATATATAGATTTATACATTTATACATTTAAAGTTTCTCTATTGGTCAGTTCTGCTACATGCAGCACATACAGGCACCACAGGATAAGAAACCTGCTGTGCTCTATTACAGTATATTAGTATCTTTGGTTTGTTAACTTTTGTATTTTCGTTACAAGTTTATGTAATTTTTACTCAGTGTTGAAATCACCATTCTAGACAAACAATTTTGCAAGTATTTCTGACTTACCTTTTTTTGCCCCTCCTTGTCTCATATTGCAAGGAACTCCACATTTCTGTCTGTACTGTTTTAGGGGATTTAGGGAGATTATTGACATACTAGTGTCCTTTTCTCTCTCAACTCAGTATAGTGTCCTGTACAAGAAATAAGATGACCAAGGAAGACATGATTGGTGGCTGTAACTTATAATAAAATACAAATATTTCAATGGTAAATCTCTTGCCTTTCCTTCCCACTCAATTCTTGCTATTTTAAGTGGATTGTTATGTCTGCAAGATGAGTGCTGACCAGGACTATAGCCCCAGTTGTTCACTGGTTGTAGGCTTAGCTTTTTTCCTGACAGTACTTCTGCTGTGTCATTCTTGATATGAACCCTAAAAGTGCTGCTTTTGGTTTTGAGAGAAAAAAAAAAAAAAGACCACAATGCAGCTGGCAATTGTTAAAGCCTTTAGCCTTTTTGATAACATCTGTTTCATGCTTAAAATAAGTTTTAAAAATCTTGGAAAATACTTTTACTACTACATCTAAGATACTTACATGTTTTCATTTATGTTGGGGGTGAATGTTGAACACTTGGCTTACAATGAGGTAGGCAAGAACCGGTAGTGTGTGCCAACGGCTACTGTACATTTACAGCCTCCACCTTTGCAACGCTGTTTGTAACATTACCAAGTCCTGTTCTGAAGTTCATACCTGTCAGTCTTAGTGTGTGAGGATTAATGCAGAGCTGACTTTGACTCAGCAGTCGCTTGCTTGTAGGTCTTTCCGTGTTGTCAGTGCTGCATGCTGGCTTTGCCCATTGACATGTCCCTGTGTGCCAGCTGCAGATGTGTCTGGTGCATAGGGAAGGAGGGAGTGGTGCAGCATTGCATCTGAACACTCGAATTCCTGTTTGCAGGACAAGTATTAGCTGGATATATATGTTGCCCTTTCTCTTAGCCTCTTTCCGTTCATGTATTAGGAATGGGGTTTACATATGAGAAAAAAAGATGTTTGTGATGTCCATGCAGTGTATAAAAGGATTCTGTTAAGCTTTCATCCTTTTCTCTCTCTGTCTGTCTTCTGTGTTCACTTTCACAAAGATTTTTTTAAACTAGAGTTTAGTGAAAATGGCTGCTGCTTACTTTTGCTCTGTTTAATTTTAACTTCTTCGGTTGCAGGAATAAATGTGGAAAGTGTAACATGTTCTTCAAATGATGATACTAAAATACAAGTTAAAAAAAAAAAAATGTTTAGTCTATTAGGTTTCTCAGTATTTCAGTGCCCTGAAGCTCATCAGCATTTGGCTGTGTAGAAAACATTTTTATATGATTGTCCATTACATCTGCTGTAATGGATGGCAGAATACAGTTTCCATTTCCGAAGATGTGCTTTTATCAGGTGCACACATCTTGAGTTTACAGATCTGTAAGGACATACAGTTATAATATGCCACTCTTCTCCCAGGCCTCCTTTATTCAACCCCCTCCATTAATGTTTTTTTTCCTTCTCTGCAATCCAGATAATGTAACTTAAAATGTAAGCATAGGAACATCTTCTCCAATCTGGGAACACTGATTATGAAGTAATTTTATTCCTGGTTTATTCTCATGCATGCTTCCCAGCGCTCTTGATATTCTTTTTAATATATAATGACATTTCTGCCGTTTCTGACATCTGCTGAATATTTGTAGAGCTAGTAAAATGCTATAGATTCTGCCTTGTCCTTTTGCATTGATAGGCTAGTGTAAGTGTGACAGGTTTCCTCTTGTATCTTTGAAAGAGGGCAGCAGAGAAAACTCAGTGTTAATCTATTTCTCTTAAGGAGAATATGGGGAACTTTGTGACAGACTTCAGCATGCTATAGGCCTGGTATTTCACGTTTTAGTGTGACAAAGACTGACTTGCTCATATTTATTGAGCCCAATTCCTTTTCTAACCCCTTCTTTTTTTTTTTTTCCCTTTTTTTTTTTTTTCTTTTTCTTTTTTTAAACTCCAAAGATATTCATCTCGCTTGCCCCTGCTTTCTAGCTTTTGAAGGACCTAGCACATTTTAATCTGCCTAAGAGAAAGTGCGTTATGCTAGGAGGTAACTAATGTGATTCTGACCCACTAATTTATCCTTTTAACTAAGTGTATTTGCAGGCTCAGATTGTCCACAGATGGGGATAGTTTCTCCTTCTGTGAACTGTGTTTCCTTGCAGTGGTGACATTAGCATGCTGTCTCGCCACCTGCATCTCCTTTTTCACCTAGCTGTTTGAGTGCAGTGTTAGTGACTGACCTGCTTTATCAGATTTTGCAGACATGGTAATCACTTAGGGGGATTAGCACGGTAGTATTTCTTTTTTAAAATGTGCACAAATACTTGATGAATTTGTGAATGACCTAACTGATTATTGTGACCTGTTTTTAAAAGAAGAAAAAAACCAAAGCACGTAACCCCCAACAAACAGTGCCTCAATTAAGTCTAAGATCAGTAAAGTCTACATGTTTTCCCTATTTTGAGATGTGTAGAGAGTAGGACTTCAAAACCTAATACTTATGAACGAGGAAGAGCTGGTTTGGTAAGTTAAAGTTATGGAGAGCCTTCGGCTGCAGTGACTCTTCAGTTGGTGGAGTTCAGGATTGTAAGAGGAAGGAACGCAGTAAAAAGCAGGATAACAACACTAGGTTTCAAGAGACTTTGACCTCATCTGGAATCTCTTTAAAAGAATCCCATGGGATATGGTTCTGGGCCATCGTGAGCAAGAGGTGGAAGCCAGGGGAATGTGAGCAGGAGGGGTACAGAGACAGTGACCAAGCATGCAGGGACAGAGCCCACCTGGAATAGCATCTGGCAAGGGATGTGAAGGGCAACTAGGACTTCTGCGGGTTAATTGACAGCAAAAGGAAGGTGAGCAGAAATGTGGACTGGCTGCAGAAGGATGCAGGAGGGCTGGTGGCAAAGGATGTGGAAAAGGCTGAAGTGCTGCTCAGTGCCTTCTTTGCCTTAATCTTTGCTGAGAAAGATTTGTCTTTAGAAATTTCAGGCCCCTCAGATTAGCAGGAAAGTCAAGAGCAAAGGATACTTGACCCTGGAGGAGGATCAGGTTAGAGAAGGTCTTAAGATAATGTATGTACACAACTCCATGGAACCTGGTTGGATGAGACTATGGGTTCTGAGTGATCTGGCCTGTATCACTGTGAGGCCACCCTTGATTATTTTTGCCAGGTAAAAGTGATCAGGGTATGTTTTAAGGACTGAAAGAAATGTCTCTTCTGTCTTGGGGAAGGATAAGGGTAAGATGAGGATCTGGGTAACTGAAGGCTGGTCAGCCAAAGATCTTGAAGGAATAATCCTGGAAACCATTTAAAAAAATACTAAGGACAAGATGGTGAGTGGTCAATATGGATTTACAAAGGGGAAATGATGCCTGACCCACCCAATAACCTTCTGTGAAATCACCAGCCTGTTGAATAAGAGAAGGCCAGTGGATGTTATTTTGGCTTTAGCTAGAAAGCGTTTCAACACTGTGTCCTCTAAAATCCTAGATAGATACACAGTAGAATGGATTGAGCTCAGGCAGTTCAGCCAGATTTCAGAGGTTTGTAATCAGTGACATGAAGTCTATCTGGAGGCCAGTTACTGGTGGCCTTGTACCACAGGGGTCAATACTGGATCCAGGAAGAAATCCCCAGCCTGTACTGGTGTCTTGGGTGACTGGCTGGAAGCAGGTCCCTTGCTGAAAAGGACCTGGAAGTCCAGGTGAACAAGAAATTGAACATGGGCCACCAATGTGGCCTTTTGGCAAAGAAGGCCAACAGCCTCCTGGGCTGCATTAGGAAGAGTGTTGCCATCAGGTGAAAGGAAGTGATCCTTCCCTTCTGCTCAACTATGACAAGACCCATGATGTGGTGTCCATTTCTCAACTCTCTGGTGTAAGAGAGACATGAGCTTACACAATTGAGTCAAGTGACTGTCTGTGAAGATGACTGAAGGGCTTGAGCTTCAGTCATGCTAGGAGATGTTGAAAGAGATGAGAATGTACAGCCTGGAGGAGAGAATGCTCAAGAACATTTTGTCCATGTGTGTTAATTAATACCTGATGAGAGAGAGTAAAGATGTAGTCGGGCTCTTTTCAGTGATGATCAGTGAAACAACAGGAGGCAATTGGCACATACTGAGATACAAGGAATTCCATTTAAACATAGGAAATAACTTGTTTACCATAGGGGTGACCGAGAGCCAGAATAGATTGCCTGAGCAGGACAGGGAGCATTAGGTCCTGGAGATGGTCAAACCCCATTCATCCTGAGCAAATAATTGTAGTAGAACTACAAGTTCCTTTGTAATTGACTCATCTTTGGTCAGTGGAGTTGGACTAGACAACCTCCAGATGTCCCTTCCAACCTCAACCATGCTTGAGTCTGTGAAAATAAATTGAAATTTCTGAAGGTGCAGAATTAATCCAGAAATCCTGAAGTGTGTGTGAGGATATAACTACTCGTAGTAAATAATTATACATTTACCTCTTTACTGTATTTTTACATGATAGATTGATTTGATACATACTGCCTCCGTTGCAGTATAAGATTAGTCACTGTGTCAAGAAGATTGTAGAAGAATGAGGCAATTTGAACAGTCTCATGTTTGATTGAAATGCTGTTCTATTTCTACCGGTGTGATTTCAATACTGGTGTAGGCTTATGTCTCAGTACAGAACTCTTCAAAGGCATTTGTATAGAGAAGAAATACAGCTATTAATAGAACTTTCAAGTGGGATACTTTTTGAAGTCACTTGTAGTTCTGTGGTGGATGTGTTTTGGGGTTTTTTTTTTGTTGTTGTTGGGTTTTTGGGTTAGGTGTTGGTGTGTATGGTTTTGTTTGACAATTTTGTTTGGTTTTTTCGTGCTGTGTATTTCAGGATCCAACAATTAATGCCCTTTTGCATATCTTGCTGTTTCAAGTGCTAGGCAAGTGTTAGAGATGTTTAAGAATAATCGGGTGTAAATGACAATCTAGAGCAGTCTCCCTCAGAAGACTGGTCAGAAAAAAAGGAAACACTTCTGTTAACCAAGTAAACAATCTAAAATACTGCATAGATATTCTTATACATTAAAATCTGCATTACATTATACACATCCTATCTTAACTTTCATTTGGAGTCTTTGCTTATACCTATCTGTGCAAGAAACTTTGCACTCCTCATTGAGATCATTATTCTGATTAATATTTGATCTCTAAAAATACTGCGGAAATAGTACATAGGATAAAATAAAAAGAAAGGAAAATAAGTAGGGACCCAGGTGGTAAAATTAAGAACTGTTTCTTGCTAGTCCTTGTGAAAGACAATGAGTCTTGGTAAGCTGCCATTTCAAATTGACCAAAAGAAGATTTGAGAAGAAATAAATGATCAGAAGCAGACAGGAGAGGCCACCATGATTCTTAATGACAGTACGTCTTTATTGGCCTTTTGTGTACTGTATTCAACTGGTCTCCATCTTCAAAGGAATGGAATAAAATATTTTTCTTAGATCTGTTGTAGTGCAAACTGGAGACACATCCTCCATTTAATGGTCCTTGAACATGAATGGTAAAACATGGATCCTCAAGTCTCTAGGTGTAGCTTAATTTGTCAGTTGACAGTTTACTTTGTTTAAGGTTTTAAGTTACAAACTTGGAAAACTGGATCAAGAATGTGTGAGGAGATAGTTGCACCTGTTGTCTTGCAGGGTTTAGATTACACACTTTCAAAAAGAACTGAGACTGCACAATAGATCATAGTTAAAACATTCCACTCTTTGTTGTAAGGTTAGTATGAGTCTGTATGTACCTATAAATATATTTATATATGCACATACACACACACACATGTCCACACACATGTGAGTATTTATTTCTTACATGTTTCTTTCTGATAGTGTCTGAAGCTGAAATTTCTAGAGAGGCTGCTGACATGGAAATGGATAGAGAAAAGTATGTTGAAGAACTGAAGAAAGCATTGATAGCTGGTGAAGAATCATCTGGCAAATATAACTTTGCTATTTCAAGAGATGAAGAAGATACGGAGTGTCACTTCTCCTATGAAAGAAATCTGAAAGATGGCTCTGTAAGTATAGTTACATATTTCAGTTTGACTGTTATACTATGAGAAGGACCTTCTTAGTACATTTCTGTATCTTATTAGGTTCTTCAAATTCAAATAGACCTGTGATACATCTTTCAGATTGATTGAATATTGTAAACTCTGCAATGAGCCAAACTAGAAACAAGGTTATGGTTTCCTATCAAAACCTGGTATCAATAGGACTATTTCTGTGTTATTCTCTTAAATGCTACTGGATAAGAGTATTAATTCTGTATTTAAGTTTGGAATTAGTGTAGTGACAGGATGAGGGGAAATAGTTTCAAGCTGAAACAGGGAAGATTTAAATTAGATATTAGGAAGAAATTCTTCACTGTGAGGGTGATGAAACACTGGAACAGGTCACCCAGAGAAGTTGTGTCTCTTCTATCCCTGGATGTGTTCAAGGCCAGGTTGGATGGGGCTCTGAGCAACCTGATCAAGTGGGAGGTGTCCCTGCCCATGCCAGGGGTGTTGGAACTAGATGGTCTTTAAGGTCTTTTCCGACCCAAACCATTCTATGATTCTATTATGTTTGTTTTATTTTAAGCAGGGTATGCCTACATGTTGGAGCTGAAGTTTAGTGTTAAGCTGATATGTTCCATAAACTGTAACTCTATTTTTAGTTCCTAACTTGGGAAGTATGCTTCCCTTTTAAAATTTCAACCCCCACTGAATTTTTGCTTTGCTTCTTTTTTCTTTTCTTCTCTCTTACCTCACCTAAATAAGGAAAAATATTAAAATGTAAATAAGATTATTTTCAAATGTTGAACACACTTTTAAAATGAGCTTTTCTACTATGTTAAATATTTTGGTAGCTAACACTGAAATTGTTTCCTGCTTTGAAATGTATTAAATTACAACTGATTCCATGCTGATTTCTTGGCTGCAAAGGAAAGGAGGCTCTAAAAGCAAGTAAGAAACCAGTATAGTCTGTATCTGTAACCACTTTTGGTTACTTCAGGTTGTGGTTTTGTGTTAAAAGTTTTCTGGGGAAAAAGCTAATTTAAGGTAATTCTCCTGGTTTGTGCCTTTTATTTATTTATTTATTTATTTCCTCCTCCTAAAATGAATGCTCTGTCTTTCCCAAGGTTTGTCACATCTTCAGTTATGCTAGGATAGCAGCAGGACTGACTGGCCACTCAGCCATATCGGTGAAATAATTTGGGTTTAAAAAGCATTGCTATAATATTGAAGTGGTCCAGTTCAAGGCACAGTTCTGCAATCAGTTTCATTGGCATTATGAAGGGGAAGAAAATTGTGGGGAGACAATGGAGATAGAGTAGGAATGTCTATGCCCAGGTCTTTTTCCTAGGGAAGAAATCTCGCATGGAGTTGGGTCGCATAGTGTCTAGAGATTGTCCTACCTGTTCTGCTTTAAAAGATTTCTTCTTCAGACTATTGGGATGTGCTTTTCTCATTTGGTTAATTTTGGCAGGTATCACCTTTTAAGAAACTGACTTGTAACAAAAAGAAAACAAACAAAAAACTCAAAACGAAGCAAAGAAACTACTTTCTTGGGGGTGTTATCTGTTGGAAATGGAAAGTAGAAATAGTTTCTTCCTCTGAGTTGGAAATAGGCAAAGGATGCACAATAGGTATTGGTCACAAGCATGAAATGGGAGCATGTGTGTATTCCATGTATGTGTGTCTCTTAGATGAGGTGAGGAAAAGCTCACTCTAAAGAGAGGGCCCATTGAGATTACGTAATTAGTAGCAGCTCACTAATGTGCTTGTTATCAGTCTTGGCTTCATTTTAGTGAGCAGAGAAAGAGAGATTCAATGGAATGAAGCTCCGGTTCTTAAGATTACTTCTCTATAGGCATTTTTCCTTGTGCAATATAGGAAATTTCAGCACAATTTGGCTTTTGACCGAGTTGCCAAAAGTTAGGTGATATAAGTCATCTTCCAATCTGCATTATCAATATTTCTGTGCATTTACCCAGGGCCTTATAGGCTCTATACCCCCTTCTTAACACTTTTGAGTACACAAGGCTGAGTGCTGTTCACCAAAATTCTAGGCCAAAAATACTATATTACCGCAGGATTACAAGGTTAGGACCAAATTGTACTTAGAAAATAAGAATCCTGTTTTTCTTGTCTGTGTCACACATAATATATTCTAAATACCAGACAGATTAAATGCATACTGTATTTTCATTAAGGGGAAATACCCTCATATGTATGGTCCCACCTGATATATGTTTCCATCAGTTAAGGCTTACGAGAAATTTAATTCATATGAAAGCATCTCTATGTCAATTTGGGGAAATGATAATCTGGCCAAAGGGAATGAAACACAAAGTGTCCTGATTGTTATGCATACTTTTAGCTTCAGGTGTCAAAAGAGTATTTTTAGAAAAGATGTAATTTTTTTGGGTGAAAATAGACCTTTTTTTCCTTCCTGTACTAAACTAATGCCTACAAATAAAATTGCCAAAGCTTTTGTCAGAATTAGAAATAGCTTTCAGGTGTATAAAAGAATACATTGCAAACATTTTGCAAATTTTCCGGGAAACCATTCATGATGTATATAACTCAGCATCAGATTAGGAAATTAATCTTCCTAGGCTCTGTACCTCCAAAGGACTGAGATTCAGCTAAATGTACATTTACCATGGGAGAGGCCTAGGGAAAATACTTTGCAACTTAAACATGACTTAAAATCACTGTTTATCTCTTAGCTGTACTTATTTTTCTTACTGGTCTTTGTTTTCACATCTTTTGTTTAGTTGTTATGAATATTTCCTCTTTCCATATTTCAGCAACTGCATGCATACACGAATTGCAACCTTCCCAGTCTTGGCAAGTGTTGTGGGCTGGGGGAGAGTTGGGGTGGGATGATGATGGCAACATGTGTGTGGACAGTGGGGAGCTTTTGGTTAAACTGCACTGCATTTCTCTTCTTAGTGTGCTACCTGCGGTCAAACCGCAGGATGTAGTTTAAAAATGTTGGCATAAAGGAAAAGGAACAATCCAGTTTTGACAGTAGTGTATGCAATACTGCTTTCAAGTTCACTACTCTCCTAACACATTATGTTATTAATAAACCCTGAGAGAAATGTCCATTAAATTAGCAGCAAGAATTAGGAGATTATGATTCCTAAACCAGTGTTTGGGGTTTCTTAATTTTATGCATAAGAAAAAGGAGAGATTACAGAAGAGTGTGCATGAAGATGTGGTTGGTAATATTGAATGTTTTGTTTAGTCTTAAATAACATGTTAGTGATTTTTAGTTAAAAAACCCTAAAACTTCCGAAATGCATTGTTAAACTTTATGAGCAATAAAATTCTTATCAATTAATGCAGCTATCTGTTATTGCCATTTCTTTCATCCAGTGAGTACACAGATGCCTAAGAATAAATTTTGTACTCCTGTAAAATCAATGTCCCTTTTGTTAGAGGTATATACATGCTTGTATACACAAACTTGATTATATTAATTTTAAAGAAGCCTACCTTCAGCATGATGTTGATTGCCATCAGTCCCCTGTGCCTATCCCAGACACTAATTTCCAGTGCAGTACATTGCCATAGTCCTGTGTGATCTGGATAAATCATTAATTCATATAAGAAATGAAGGGGAGAATTTCTATAAAATAATTTAGTTTTTGTTGTTGTTTTTTTTTCCCCTTGAACACATCATGGATTCTGTAGACTTATGTCCTGGGCCCTTATTTACAAATGATAACCTACACCATCTATAAATAATTACTGGCTGAAAAGTCTGTGAGGCTTAGGTACATGATGGGTATACCCCAACTGCAATGAGCATGTTAAAAGCATCTTAAAGGATTCACAGGCGTAAAGTCTAAGAGCTGCTAAGGAAAGTTGTTTCTTCTTGTGTCTCGTTGCTAAGAAAATCTGTATTTATATGTAGATACCATATTTTAAATGAATAATCTCAAATAATGTTCCTGATGCATTTATAATTCACACTAGTTAATAATGATATGGTGTTTGCTAATTTTTGTTAGTTCACAAAAAGAATGTGTCTGAGAGAGCAGAATAAAAGTTACACATTACAGGCTATTTTTTTTTTATATTGCATCAATGTGGGAGAAGTATACTGCTACATCTCTGTACACCATCTTAGTGTATCTCTTGATCCCTGTTCATGCAAATACCTGCACATGTGAAACATACTTACAATTAGCATGCTTCATATATAGACTTAGTAATTTAGCAAACAAATCCAATTTGTCAGAAATAACCAAAACTTTCACGTCAGTGCATCATGTTTAAAAGTTTAAGCCTTAGAAAGCAGTGTTTGCAGTGTTACAGATCAGTGTTACAGATCAAACAGTGTTACAAGTCAAATTAGCTATGTCACCAGTGTCACTTGATTTTTTTTTCTCTCAATGAGCATTATTTTCAGCTTGGTAATTACCAGTGTTGAAATACTATATATATATTATATAATTTTTAGACACACAATTTTCAGGGTCTTATTGAATATATAAATCTGAAATACTCTGTTTTCAGTAGTCTTTGTTTCTGAGATTTTTTTATTTATTTCTGTTTTAATTCTTCCGCTTGCATACTTGTTTTCCAGTCTTCTGGTAGAGAATATGTGTAAGTGATTTTGCAGTAGTGACTGGTAGTAGTCACTTGACGATAAAATGTGTTAGATACTGATACTTGTCTTTATAACTGTAATAAACTGGTATTTGAAATAATTTTTACCTTCTTTGGAGAAGCTTGTTAAAGGTCTGCTTCCCTAAAATGTAACTGTGTGCCAAAACCGTATGGGCTGGTCCATAGGAGTGCAAATGAAAACAATGGAGTGATGTTAAGCAAAGGAAAATGTAGGCATGTGTAGGAAATATTTTCTGACATTGCTATTTGTTTTTCTGCTGAAGTGTTTGCCAGGGATGTGGTAGCAGCCGTGTTGAATCAGTCACTTAAAAACGAACTGGATAAAATAATGGAAAATGTACTGGAAGTAACTATCTTGCATCAACAGTATAGTACATTATATGACTTAATAGGTGTTCTCTATCCCCAAAATCTGAGAATCTCTGCTTGCCTGCCCAGTCTTCTCTGTGTGTGAGCTCTGTGGGTCTGTGGTGCAGCGCATGCCTTTGCTAAGTAACTTGTATTTAAAGCCACACACACAGAAAAGTAGAGGAGCAATAGGGTGGAGGATGTAGTTTTTACAAATTGCCTCATGAAAATAGATTTGTCGTCCCTCATTAGGTGCCACAGTTTGGTTGTTCAAAGTTTGTTGTCTTTCATAGGTAGAACTTTTGTCAGTGGTAAGTCTGACATGATCCTCCACTATAGCAATAGAAGTTGGCATTGTAGACACCTCCTCATTGAGGTAAGCTTACAAACAAGCCCTTGAAGATAAATTTGCTTTTCCTTTCCTAGCTGATAGGGAAGAATAATTATTCTTTATTTGATTACAGAAGTAAATAAGTTTAGAGGCTAAAACCTTGTCTATGGTTCCTCAAAATTACTTCCCCCTCTTTTGTTCTGGCTCATTAAAGCTGGAATTACACTTGTTATCCAGAGCCCTGTTTTGAAGGCCAAGAAGACTGGGCAACAACTTAGGGGAGTGGGAGTGTAAGAAGGCAGGCTCATCTAGCTGTGAAATTGTTTTGACAATTTTTTTGTATAGCTTTTACTATCAGCATAAGTAAAGATCAGAGAAGCCACGTACAGCATCAGTCTAACAGTAATTCGGAAAACTGCAATTTACAATACAATTCACCTGTTGTTTAGTTGAGGAACAGGTAGGTTCCTTCCATTAACTGATGTCTATCACCAAAGTTAGATGCTTTAAAGTAATGTTTGAAATTACTCCAGTGCTATTTCGGTGGGATGAAACCAAATCTCTACTGCCAAATCCTTTTAAAATGTGTTTGTAACAATTAATATATGACATAGATGTAGATGTAAGATTTATGCAATGAATAGGTCTATTTAGGTGCTGATGGTTTTGATTTTGTTTTTTTGTTTGGTTGGGTTTTTTTTGTTTTGTTTTGGGGTTTTATTTGGGTTTGG
>WTSP01012602.1:78208-88244 GCA_025331215.1 Actenoides lindsayi | reverse complement strand
TGTTTTGTTGTGGGGTTTTATTTGGGTTTGGTTTGGGTTGGTTTTTTTGTTTGGGGGGGGTGGGGGGGTGGGTTAGTTTTTTGGGTTTTTTTGGTTTGAGGTTTGGTTGGTTGTTTGTTTTTTTTTTTTGAATGGATGAAAAACTTTCCAGAGTAATAAGTAATTGTTGTCTGATACAGAGAAGCTATCGATGGCAACATGTTTATTTTGCAGTGTCACAGTTGCAGGTGATACTTTTTTTAAAGTATCATAATCTAACATAGGGAACCTCTGTTAAGGATTTTAGTACTTTCTTATCTTTTTGAAATGGTGATCAAAGACGATAAAATGCTGTCTGAGTTTTATAAATACTTCTTCTAGCTGTATCTCAGCCTGATACAGCTAAGCCTAAAAAATTACGCCTTCAAATATTCTGTTGTTGTGTGATTTATCTTCCTTATGACAGGTGGCTTTGCCGTAGGGCATCCAGCACTCTGCCCTCAGGAACTGTTTTTAGTGTGGTGAGGGCAAAGTAGACTGTTAAGAGTCACATTAAAATAACAATGGGTTTGGTATACAGTGGGACTTGTGTGTCAGGACAGCTGCAGTGCAAAATGGGCCACACACACAGAGATCTCAGTAAGGGGCCATTGAGGCTGGGCCAGCTAAACTGCTGCCACCTAAACAAACACCATCACAGAGTCAGTGATTTAGCGCTTGATCTAAGTAGGTGACCGCTTGGAAGTAAATCTTTCCAAGTACTTTAGCCAGTCACTCCACATATAATAAATAATGGAAATCCGGCAAGATTTTTTTTTTGTACTGGCAATTAAGTTGATTAAATAGCCTTTGATAAACAATTATTTGAGTGCTAGCAGTCTTCTTTCTTTACAGTAATGTGACAGGCTCTGTTTTTTTTCTTGCCTTTTCCGTAAATTTGTAAACAAGGAGGATATGAGCTTAAGAAATTCCACTTTAGATACAGTAGTGTTGCTAATTAGGCTGATGGAAGAGATGCTGTTACTTGTCTCCTCCATTTCCTCTGGCTGTTTTTCAGTGTTTGGTCCTGTGAGTACATAATGAGTTTACTAGAAGTTAAAAATAGTTAGAGAATTTCATGCTAACCAAAACTTTCCACAGCACACTGAACGAGCGAAATAGAATTGGTAGAGCTCTTTACGCTGTTCAAGCTGCCTTGGTTCAGGGTTTGAATAGTTATTTTTCTCCAAACCACCGAGAATATGTTGTTTGGATAACAAAGGTCACTGAGAGTTCAGATTGTTTCCCAGGCAATTCAACTAACTGCTCGACAGAAAGATGAAATGATTCGTTTTCAGGTCAGTGTAAAAGCAATGACTCTTCTGTATCATTTATATCTATCTACTTCAGGATCTGAGAGTGGACAACTGAATGAGTTTCTTGGAAGTCCGCTTTAGAATTAGCTTACTAACGTGCCTTATATAATGATGTTATATTTTATGTAATCTCATACTTCTAAGTGCTACATGATTTTCCCCATCTTACCTGATACATAGCTTTATGAACCTTTCAGGTCGTGTAGGTGCCCTTTAAATGCAGTGGATCATTTCTGTTACCTTCCTTTTTAAAAAAAATATTTTTTTCTCTTTTGTACGCTGTATATGTGTACAATAGCTGACAAGAGTCCTGGAGAATTAACTTATGCTGTTTTCCTTCGTTAGCTATTTGATTGTAATTAACTATCTGATAGGTTAGCTATTTGCTGCTTCCGGTAATCAGTGGTTTGAAAAACTGTTGGGGGGGATGCACTTTTAAATATGGGTAGCATATACCTTTAAAAATGAGAGTTGTTGACAAAGGAAGAATCAAACACTTCAATGAATAAATACTCCAGTTTCTCTCTACCTGTTAAGATTTGTGGATTTCACTGGAATTATTTAATTGAACAAAAATAGTAGTTTAACTGTTTTAAGGCCTACAAAAGGCACTTTCATATCCCATGAGGGCAATGACGGTCTAAATAGATTAAAAATAACTCTATAATACTCTTAAAATAGCAAAATAGTGGGTATTGGTTTGATTTATACAAGAAAAATTGTCAGTTGTCCTTTTTCACTCCTGATGTTATTGTGCTGTCTCCCCTCCTTTCCTCTCAATTTCTTCAGATTTTCCCTTTTTTTTGGCATACCTGCTGTGCATTTCAAATCTCTGTGTAGACATCAAGGCTTACTTTTACTTGTACAGCTGAGTACAAATGCTTTTGTTTTAGGAGGAAAACCTTTAAATTATGGCATATTGACAACACTTAGTTTCCCAAGAAAACATAGAGGACAGTAGGTGCTCTGGAAAAGAGATTACTGTGTGTGCAGTTTAAAACTTTGCTACAAGATTCTAGTCCTGTATTCTCTACAAGGATGAACAACAGTCAGAGCCTGAAGAACAGCAAGAATCTCACCTATGTTCCGCTTCAGAAACACTGCTTTTCTTTCTCTGCAAGCATGCAATATATCTTGCAATAGCCTTAGTAATTTTCATGGATTTTAACAGTTTATCCTAAGCTCTATCACTTTACATTTTGTTACTAGAAAATCCGTGTTCAAGTTCACCTTTAATAACATCTAACAATAGAAAAAGGTACATATAGCAGACACTGCTCTAACAACTTAGTAAGTGAAGGCACCAAAGAGTGCAAATTATTAAAATTTGTGATAAAAATAGTTCTGCCATATTTTGTATGTTGAAGTGATGGGTGGATAGGACTTGTCTGTTAATTCTCAGACAGACTACACATTGATTTTTGAATGTCAAAACAGATTCAAGGGGCATTATAAATTGTTGAGTACACTAGTTTTGAGAGTGAGAACAGTGAAGTAGAATGCTCGGGCTCGACAGCTTTCACAAGACCCTCATACATGTCACTTCTTAAATTCTGATGCAGATCTGACTAATATATTACAAATGTGTTTGATTTACCATGGTAATTTAATTTTCCTTTTTGTTTGTGGCCCTGGAGAATTTTTTTATTCCATTTTTTTCTTTGTGGCTAAAATGCCAGGAAGATGTTAAGTTACATCGTATTTACCAGATGGTAAGACTGATACTTTTCATTGTGACTAAGTGTCTTGATTTGTGGAAAATAATCGGGGCACATAATACGCTTGTTTTTTTGCCATTATATTCTTTGATCAAAGGGGTGGATCTTTGTAGGTTCCATGGCACAAACATAAGAAGTGCGCAATGCCCCACCACAAATACCCAAACATGAGGTGAAAGTTGACAGATACACATCCTTGATGTCTGAATTTCTTGTGGGGAAAATAAACTCACTCCTCTGATGAAGGAAAGAAATTGCAAAATGCCTTTAATGTGAAACTAGAGAATGTGAAGGTCCATGGAAGGATTTCAGTGGAAGGTGTTGCCTGGTTCACAGGCCTTAATAACAGACATGGTGCTGATACCTGTATTGGCATAGAGAATAAATTACAGCATCTGGAGGAGGCAGCATCTGAAGAAGGCAGCATGTCTGTTCTTTAGCCATAACAAGCTTAAGCAGAAAACAAGGCACTCAAGCTGAGGGAATTGTGAGGTCTTGGAATGGAAATGGGACTGAGCGTCCTGAACTTAGAAAGGAGGAGTGAATGTGAGTGTAAGAAAGATGATCAAGATTTAGCGTACAGGAAAATAAAGAGACTAGGCTAAAGAGGAAGCAAATATTTTAAAGCTGTCCTAGTGAGCTAGCTTTTTAAAATAAATGCTTGCTAAGAAAAAAAAAAAAAAAAAAAAGCTAGCTTATTTTGATTTGATTTTAATTTCTGTTGGATGAACTGATAGCTAAAATTGACGCTATAGCGATTTTTTTTACCTTTATTACTACAGGAGCTGGGACATTTTACCCATTCTAATCTAGCTATGTGGTTTATCTCAAGTTTGTCAGACAGTACTTACAGGACATGAATGCGGTGGTTTCTTTCTGGTGCTCTGCCAGAACTGCATGTGTTCATCAAATGTTGTTTAGTCATTGCAGCATATTTATACCATCTGGAAATGCATGTGCTTCCCTTCCTGAACAATAGTCTTTAATCAAGACCACTATAATGGAAAGGCTAGAAAGAGTAGTATACATAATCAGTAGGATGCCAGAATTAGAATTACACATACATTTTTCCTAACCCCATCATGTTGCACTCAGGGTAACAAGCTTCCAGAGGGTACCACACCTCTGGAGCTAGTACCTTTATCCATGATCTCTCTTACTTCTGTGTATATTATTAAGAGTCCAAATTGTTTAAAGAGCTTCTTGGTAATAATAACAACAAATCAAGAGTAATCATGGAGAATTGTAACCCTACAGGAATTGCCTGATATCTTTTACTGTTAGGAAACTCCTTTTTTTTCAGGTCTGTCTAAACAGAAACATCAAAAAAAAAACCCCAAACAAACAACAACAAAACAACGAAAACAAAAGAAACATTTCATGTCCATTGTACTCCTTTCTTCGTATTACACAAGCACATGCTTCTTGTTCCACACATTTTTGAAACAAGTTCTTGATTGTGCTCCACTAGCTTTTTGAGTTGGTACTAAAAGAACATGTAGAGAATGCAAATATGGTTTCAGTTGGTATTAATTCACTTGGTAAGAACCAGGAACTGAAGCGTGCCTGGTGGCATTCTGAAAATGTGGGTATTGATAGGTGATATTCAAAAAGCAGGAAGAGATACTCAGTTACAGGTGTAAAACTGATCTGATGCTTGTTGAATGACAGTTGTTCAAGTTTATCTTTCGCCTTTATGATGCTTAGTGTGTTTCCATCAATATCTAGTAATTTTTTCTGCCAAATCAAGATGCTTTGTTTTAACAATTCCTCTTCCATTGACAAATTGTCTTTTGTTGTGGGTTTATTTCTATTTAATTTTTGTCCCTATGAAAGTCAGTAGAGGGGACAAGGGGGAATTGTCTCCTGTCAGGTTTTCTGGTGATGCTATAATCCTTAATAAAGATGTGCAAGTTAATCCCAGTATTCCTAGAGCTGCTTGAGAGAACTGACCTGTATCTTTCTCCTTTCTTAAAAACATTTTGGTTCTAGAAGCTGTTTTAAATTTTTATTTTATTCTTTTTTTTTTTTTTTTTTTTTTTTTTTTTTTTTTTAGATTTTCTCTCTGATTGCAATTTTAAGGCTTTGAGACTGGTCAAAATCTAGCTGTCTCATCATGGATAGATCCAGACACACATTCAGGGTTTATCTTACTGCTCTTTCAGCAGTCTTAGAGTTTCCTTGTTGAAAGAAAAAAAGAGAAGCTTAAAACTGACTTAGTGACAGGTATGTCTCTGTGTCAGAGAGCTCCTGGACCTTCACAGATAGTCTTACGATTTCATGATACCACCATGTTTAAGTGAGTGGATGTTCTCTGTGTGATTGTACAGCTAATTTGGAAGTTGATAGAAGATTATTTGTGTTACATGCTTCTTGTTAAATTTGCCACAGCGGATCTACTCATTCTTGATTAATCTCAAAACTTTATGAAAATACTGGTGCAATTGAATTTTTTATCAGTTATCTACCAGTTATCTATACTGGACATGTCAATCCTTGGAACATATGCTTTAAATTTGATTGCATTTCTACAGCTTGAATCCATAATTTCATCCTTAATCTTCTTCTAGATCCATTAAGTTTCTTTGGGTGATAGCTTTTTTTCCCTTGGAGTGTTTTTTTTAACTATGACAAGAAGGAGCTTACTCCACTTCACGGGTAGCTGCTAGAGACCTTTAAGTTGGAGTACTACCTAAAATGTAACTCTCTAATGAAACATAATACATACGAAATTGTAACAAAGTAGAAAATGTTTGTGTACTTGAGCATGGAAAATGATGTAATTCAACAAATGGGAGCTACTTTAATTTAAAACCAAAAATAATTTTTAAAATGTCCCTAGATGTCAGGTCACATGCCTTAGGAAAATAACACACAGAATTCCACAACATATGAACATTTTCCCTTCAGCTACAAATTTAAACTTTATCTGGACCATGACATTATAAAGAATTGATTAATATTAAAATAAGTCATGTGGGTTTCTCAATAACTAAGGCCTAAAACTGTTAATGCTTCAGTAGTCTGGTGGGTGGCATACAACTTCTGTGCCTCATAGTTTTCAATATCTTTAAAGGGAAATGGTTAGTAAGAAAAAGTTGTGTTTATAATAAACACTCCTTCTGAGAGCTAGAATGATACAACTTCCTAGTATATGATGGAAAGCTCAGGTGTACCAGGCTATATTGAGTGCTCTGTATACTCAGTTTAGAATGGTAGCAATATGTGTTGATTTTGAGAAGAAAATACGTATTTTGCTCTCAGGTTGAAGTAACAGATGAGAAAAAAATATATAGGATTCTGAAATTATTTGAGATAGGTTTTGGGAAATAGTGTTATTGAATGGACAAGTAATACTGATGTAGCTATGGCTCTGAGTGTAAGGTTTTTATTTCATTGATTTACTTAAATGCTTATCATTTATTCATACTATAAATTGTAAAATTTCAGTAGTATCACTCTGAAATTGGATGACTTTTCTTCCCTCTTGCTTAAGAGAAGCAAGTTATGGTTCACAGGAATAATTCTGGCTTAGTTGTAGGTTAGTAATTATTTGAATTTAGTGGAACTGCTTGCATAAGTTTTAAAAAGTTTCATCTAACTGGAAAAAAGGTAAAGACTATAGAAATGTTTTTTTCTGTTTCTTAGAATTAAAAAAACCAAACAAACAAAAAAACCATTTTTATGCTGGGACTCTTGAATCCTTAATGGATGTTGTATGATTATTGTTTTCAAAACACCTTGCAACACAAGATGGAGACTCACATTCTTCTTGTATTTATTATTAAAACTTTTGGGTAGTGCTCAAAACCAACTTATAGCTGACAACATAAACTGACTGTTGTTAACACCCAAGCTATAGACATTTGTTACTTCAGAAACTAATCCTGTCTCTTACATTAACACAGCTTGGGTTATGCAGTGGTTTTATTAGTTGAAATGGTCTGATACTTCTACGGAAGCTCCACTGGAAGTGCACATGAATTAGTTTTGAAAAGCTATATTTAACCTCTTATGGTACTTCAAAGATTGCCACATACCTTTTACGAAGTAAATATATATTTTTACTTTATAAAGCAAGACAGGGGGAGGTGTTACTTTGTCAGGCTCCAGTTCGCTTGATTTGATAAAGAAATACTCCTGTGGTATAAATGTCACCTTTAAGAACCTTGGGTAGATTCCAATTTTTTTTAAATTTTATTTTATTTATCTGCTGGTCATCTTGTGGATGCTGTGTTGTCTGTATTTCGGAATATTTCTGGCAGAACAGTCTAGCTATAATCTTACAAGGGTGGAAAAGTAAGTGTTGGAAAACAATATTGATAAGACTTCTTAGTTTGTAGTATTGCAAGCTCTTAATAGATCGAGTGTTTTTATAAATGTTTGTTATTAGAGATTGTCTTTTAAATTTATAGCCACCCAGTTGTTTCTCTCCTTTTCAGCAGACTGAAGGTAGACAGAATCCTGAGGTTCAGGCAAATGGCACACCTTCTTTTAAATAAGGTTGTAATGGTTTGGGGCAATTCACTGAATACAACTTTGTCATTGCTCAGCGTTAGATGGAAGATGCTACATGAAGGGAACACTTTGAGGCAGTCGTCTATTTGTAAATCACAAATTTATGATGATGTTTTTAGAAAAATTTGTGAGAATCTTGGACTAAGTCTGCATTGCTTTGCAGGGGGGAGGGGCCAAATGTAAAATAAGAAATTTATAGATTCTTTAGTGTGAGATTTTTTCTGTCTTGAGTGATGAGTTTCTTTAATAAGCATTGTTAGAACCTTCTTGCTTCGGTTAGATTTCTGTAGCAAAAAAACTTGATGATAATATCACAATGCACACATTCTGTTCTAAGTTTTTTTCTTATGTTTCCTGCAAGAAAACCTACCCCCTGCCTCAGTGGTATCCTGTAGAGTCTGTGTGTGTTAAAATTTCAGTATGCATTTTGTGTAGCAGACTGAAGCAGAGTTGAAGCAAAAGGATCTCTTCAGCAGGTACACCAGGCAATTTCTTTATTAATCAAATCAGAATGCTGTAGTAGCGGCCAGATGTAGGGTAAGAGGGATTCTCCACATGATATTCCCTTCAGCACTTAAGGTTAGGTGAGGAGAATCCTCTCCTTACGTAATCCTTAAAGTAAGGAGAGGAGTAGTTGGACAACAGTCCTCCCTTCTCCTCTCCATTTCACTGAAATGTTTTTTATGTGTATAGTTGCCTTTCTTCTCTTCTCCCTTTCTTATGAACCTTACTTTTAAATACAGAAAACAAAGGTGCCAGTAAAACCTGAAGCTATAACTAGGATATGGTCAAGCCCATAGTGTTTTTTTGCAACAATTAAGGATTTCCCAGGTGCTGTTTGTAATGAATGAAACCTTGGTTTCCCCTCAAGTTGGGCACTTAAGTTGGGAGATCATTCTGTTACAGATCCCAGCTGCTCTCTTCAGTTAAGAGAAGTAAGTATTCATAGCCATGGCCTAAGGAGAGTTGTTTAAGAGATAGGATCTGGTTTCCTTCAGTGTTTGTTTTCAAGGATTATCTTTTGGTCAGAGTAGATGCGCAGCTGTTTCACTGGTCCTAAATTTTCCATTCATTATCAACTTGACACCTATGGAAGGTAGGCGAGATTTGAGTTTCCATCAGTTCTTTCCCATGGGCATGGAAACTAATTTTAGAATACTTGGTAGATAAACAGTTGAAGTGATTATTTCAGAGCATTTTATGTCATATGCCAGTATTCCCTTCTTTTAGTTCACTCAATATTGTAATTGGTAGAGATGGCAACAGTTGCAGGCAGTGGCATACTAAGACACTAGATAGTATTACAGTAGTGCTTTTGCTTGTAGGCACTTCAGTGTGGACAATTTTGTCTACAAGTAAAATATGTTTATGCTAAAAGTTCCACTAGGAATAACACTAAAAGAATGCTGAATTTTTTTTTTTAATTTTTTTTTTTTTCTGAATTCATTTTCTCTTAGCCACCTACATTGTGGCTTCTAAAACTGATCTAGCTGCCTATTGTCCTCATCTTCTTGATCATATTCTTTCTGAAAAAATCTCAGTCCGTGTGTTTTGTTAATTGTTTGCTTATTCCAAACTTTACAAGACCATAAGTGACAGTGACGTGCAGTAGTTAAGTCAGCAGTAGAGCAAATAGCCAAGGAAAAGAACCTGGAACTTTTAACTTTTTTTTTGTCAAACACAATTACACATGAGTTTGGGTTTCAGAAATACTATTTATTGTTCAGTCCATTAGTTGGATCCTCTTGAAACAAACAATCTAACTCAGCTGAAGTAGCTGCTTTTCAGTTGCAGCTTGTAAATTTTGATTACTTAGCTATGTGGAGTCCTCCTCAGTTGAAAATCACGTCTTGGTTCAAAACTAATGCAACTCAAAAGTTTCATTTGCTGAAAGGGGAAGTGGAAGATACCAGAGGAGGGCTTGGTTCTCGTATTTGTGCTAAGCCTTAGAAATTGGCCACTAGGTCATCTGATTTATGTCTCAATAGCTTTGGACTTACACAGCAATCATTCTTTATTATGTCTTCAAAGTGACTCAGCCTAGGCAGATTTCCATCCCCTTTTCCACCCCACTCCCCTGGCTTAGTCATATGCAATTTAGCAGTATTAGAGAAGCTATTTCTTGGCTCTATCTGCAGATAGTTTTGATTATCAGAAGACAAAAGGACTTCATTCATGTATAGCTTGGGGACTTCTGAACAGAATAGAAAGTCAGTCTGTTCCTTTCCTTTTAAAAAAGTCAGTGTGATAAAAATAGTGTCTGCATTTAGTAGAGAAAAATGTAATTACATTTTTTTTGCACTTCTTTTAGCATAAAAATCAGCTCAAACAAAAATCAGCTCAAACCTGTTTCTTTGATTGTTTATAATGTTCATCTCTTATGCAGTTTTTCCTTTCTAGTTTTCTTGCTTTGTGAGTTCCTTTCTTGATTATTTATAAGTATAGCTATAAATTTATCAAACTGAA
>WTSP01012602.1:47456-78194 GCA_025331215.1 Actenoides lindsayi | reverse complement strand
TTATCAAACTGAAAAACAAACCAACTGAAATACCGAGAAGATGCATGTTACACCTTAGAATTACATAAGTACATTATAAACAAATAATTTCCAAGATTTCCCTTCAGTATCATTGTTTAAGCTGCTCATATGGTATACATCTGTGGTCTTTTGGCAGCAGGATTGGCTGCTGCATGGGAGTTTGAGCTTAGTGCTAACCTCAGATCTCTTCCCATCACTCCAGAAGTTATGAAACTCTCTTGCTTCTTTACATGATTGCCATGAAGTGAGCTATTAAAATATTATAGAAGCAAGGAGTTTGAATTAATAACGCTGCATGATGGGAATGATGGTGGGCTTTAATGATAAAACTGATACCTTTGATTTAATTTCTTTATCTGCATATTTTGTATATATAGATTGTTGGGAATCTCCTATACACAGGTGCAAAGGATGATTGATCCTTGCTTCATTCACTTGATTCATACTGCATCGCTTTCTGAAAAAGTAATGCCATACAGACAGTGGAAACTATATCAACAAATTTTAGAACATTTAAATGGTCAAAAGTCTTACTGTTTCTTAATTAAGAAAGCACATTTCAATGACTCCTTTTTTTTTCCTATAAGTGGGAGCTTAAAAATATGAAAGAATAGATGGGGAAAAAGTGAATTTACAGAACAAAACAGTATAAGAGTAACACAAGGGAAAAATCTGCAACTGGTCAAATAATGAAATGCTTTTTAAAATTTTCTGTGAATTGTACTGGGCCTATATCCTTGTTGGGCTTATTGTATTCCTGTTACTGAATAATGATGAAAAAAATGTTACCATCACTTCAAATCAGGCCAAGATGTTCCATTAGCGTTTCTCTTTTGAATCTGAAAAGCAAAAATATTTGTATGTCACAAAGACAGTCCATTAGTTACTAAGGAAGATATTACATAGATGAGCACATTCAAATTATCATCCTCTTTAAATAACTTGTGTCCAAGAGAGCAAAAAGAATTGGCTGAACTGATTTCTGGCTTGCTCAAGTAAGGTTTTAATGCTAAATCCTTGGGAAGTTATGGAAGACTTGAAAATGTGCTACTGTTCTGTCAGTGGGTATCCTATCCCACTTGTCCGTGCTGAAATCTGAAGCTGCCTATGCTGTAGTCAGTCTGGAATTAAAGTAATGGACAAGTCTGCTAAAATACTAAGGTATTACAGAATGAAAATGCAATTCTTACTGATAAATTCCCTTTATAAAAAAAACCCCAAACCCTGCATCTCTGAATGTTGTAGGAAAGGATCAAGTTTCACATTTCTATAGTTAGTCATTTACAAAATACAGAAACTCAAGATTGCTTAGGCTGACCTAAAAGTGAAGAAAGGATTGTTAAGGAAATCTATGGATGAGGGATATTGCAGTGAATTTTTTTGAGGTAATGTATCAGAATTTTCCATATTTTACATGAAAGATGGTTTTAATTGCTTCCCACAAAATATCTGAGGATTAAAGAGTCAATGAAATAAGCAGTAGCTATGATTCTTACTTTTGTACCACTCATCGACTCTAAAATAATAATTGTATATATTTCTTTTTATAAAGACACTAGGTAGGAAGTCTCCAGGTGTTGTAAAAGCATTTGTAGAACAAAGGATGTGGCAAAGAGGAATGGGAAAATATGCTAGAAGTAACAGCCTGCAAAAAGATTTTGGGATCTCAGGGGACAAAATGCTTAAAAAGGCCTCCCAGTCTGGTCTTGTGGTTAAAAGATCCATCTTTTTCATAATTGTAGAAGTAAGAGTAGAGAGTTGGATGTTTTATTACATGGAGCACTTAAGACTTATGTTAACATGTGTTATGTTTTGTTGCCTCAGTGTTTTTCAGCACAATTGTAAAAACATTCTATATATGGTAAAAAGCCACAATGGCCTTTTCAGTCAATGGTGGTAAGTCACGGGAAGGAACTATGTCTGGAAGCTCAATCTCGGTAAGTTTACCTACAGCAGGTAATAGGGGAACAAGTAGTTTATCCTCTAATAAGACTTGACATAGCCCCTTCTGGAAGGCACACATCTAAAAAAGACTTTCACTCAAAAAGAATTTCTAGGCTGTGCATTGGCCTGTCAGCTACAGGATCATTTGTTGTTCCTTTGAAGTTTCATTTTCCCTTGAAATCTGAAGACATACCTACAGGTTATATTCAGGATGTAACACTGCTGTGTTTTAATATGTTCAGAGAATAAAATGTCAGTGAATTCTCACAATATTTTTCAGATATTGTATTCTTTATTTTTATCCTACCTTGCTTAGAAACTTAAGAGGATCTAACTGGCATGCAAGTTCTACATTTCAGTCTCCGTCTGTATTGTCTATTTCTTTTCAGCTTAAGCCATTTACAGTACATCTGGCTGCAGGTCTGTGGAGCTCAAATAGAAAAGGGTTCACCCCCCAACATTCTTTAAAAATTATAGCCTCATGGGTTGTTCTTTCTTTTTTTCTTCTTAACCACCTAAAACTGCAGCCTTTGGTGAATGAGGTAGGGTAGAATAAAATCAAGAAATGAAAACTGTATCAGAAACCAAACCTTCTAAACTGTGCTGGGAAGCAATATGGCTCTTCATTCATGTATCTGTTTCAAGGCTTATCATCTGCATAGTGAAGAAATGTGGTATCACTTAGACTGACATGGAGAACAAATAGGAGTGTGTAAGTGCATTCCATGACTGGTGGAAATGGCAGTAGGTTATCATGAGGAAACCAGGCAGTTTGAAGCAAGTTGACTGATGTGATCTTTTTAAGAAAAACCAAAACACCTAAGCAATTTCACAATTTAGCCGAAAACTGCTCAATATGAAATAAATATTTTAAAGTTTCTTTAGAGCATCCCTGCTGAAAGGGGATGGGAGGAGTTTGGACTTGCAGCTTTTGCCAAATAATTTTCCTGTGTAAGAGAACATCTTAAGAGTGATTTGAGCAATGGACAAAATACAGGAATTTGTAGTGGAATTGATATATTTTCTGTCTTGGTACTTGTATTTTGTAGATGCTTTTGGAAGAGCATTTGGGAAAAGCAAATGATTGTTTTCTTCTACTAAATATTTGATGGTGTCTGTACTATTAATGAATAAAGCAGTTGTGTGGTTGCCGCTGTGATGATTTAGATATAGATGATTTAAGGCTTAGGAAAAATAATCTTTTGTTTTGTGTAGTTGGGACCGTACAACATAGCATTTCAGGTACACATTTAGTAATCTCTGAAGACAATTCCTGTATTTTTTCCCTAAATGCATTGGTTCAACAAAGAAGCAATAGTATTTCTCTGAATATATCTTCAACTTTTACAAACACCTTCTAAAAATAAGAAAAAGGATAGGTTTTCTATTATGAAATTTAATAGCACAGAGGACTGGACTGTCAAAAATTGGTGGTGAACAGAGACTGCCATGCTTCAGAAATGGGACAGGAGCATGGTGATGCACTGACATTAAATATAGGAAGGAGAGCGTTAAATAACATTGACATCAGTGTAAGTTGTGTAAGACAAAAATTTCAAAAGACCAACTGTGATGTTATCTCGTGCACAGGTATGAATGGAATCGTTGGAATGAATCTAAGATTTGTGGGAAAACTACAGCAGCTAATGTCATTTGCAGTTTGCTTGGCCTTAAAGTATTTTGCGTGGGAAATTGTGTTCTGCATTTATTTCATAAGCAGAACAAGAATGGGGATTAGTCAATTTCAGTTTACAATTATTTTCAAATTTACAGAGTGTTTTCATTTCCCAGTAAGAGTTAAAAAAAACCCAAACGCTTAAGTATACTACATCCATGCAAGACATTATTTTTTGCTTCATATAGTGTGTGTTTTTGTGAAAAATGATTTTTGAGCCTATCTGATATACGTATTGAAATAGTAAAGGTTTTTCTAAGTCTTCAAAAATTGTGTAAAACACTTTTTTTTTTTTTCCTGAAGTGGACTGTATTTGTGTGCAAATCAGAGATGCAGGTGAGAAAAGCAGGACATAAAGCAGGATACTTCTTGTTGAGATACATACATTAGTGAGATAAACTGGCATTAGGTCATCAGCTTTCCTCTGGGGAAGACAGGGAGAGGGACTGGGTTAAGCTGGGCAGTACATCTGTTCATTAAAGCAGAACAGCTGTAGTTTGACATTTTGGTGCTCTAAAACTGGGATTGGCTAAAGTTCATTTTGGATTCTTTTGGGTTTTGTGCATTCAGAGTCCTGCGTCCTCTTTGGCCTGAAATCATTGGTGCATGTACAATATAAAGCTGAGGAAAAAGTCGCCTTTAACAAATGTACTCTTCGTGTAATGTTTAAAACAAACAGGCAGCGTATTGCTGTGGCAACCAGACAATAAACAAGTGAAAAAAATACAATCGCTCTTAAATTCACCGTATGTGAGCAGTTAGTGCATTTAACAAGATTATCTTCTACAGACTACGATCATTCTTTCGTTGCAGCACTAAATGTTTGTATAAGATGCCTGATATTTCTCAATCTGTCTTTTATTCATACAAGTTTATATTTCAATAACCGTAACAGTGTGTGAAGATTTAAGAAGATTGCATAATTAAGGAAAAATAGAGCATGAGGGTGCTTTTGATTGTCTTAGAAACCTAACAAAAAATATTTTCTTATTTCATTTTTGTTTTGTGTTTGTTTGTTTTTCCATCCAGACTTCAAGTTCATAAACAAATAAAAAAATAAGTTAAGTTAGGTCTTTAATCTATGCATATATGCCTTAAAAATACTTACTGCAGCTGATGAGGAGCCTGAGCTGGCAGGCAGAGAGGTGAGCGCCTGGTCCAAGTCAGGGTGGTTCCTGTTGGTTACTCACCCACTGGACAATAGCAGTGGAAAAGCTTGCAGCACTGCTCTCTTCACCAAGTTCCTGAGTTATGAAGGACTTCTGTTTAGCTCTGGTTACAGACCATCAACTACTGAACGTCTGCTCTTTCCATGCTTTTACTGTATATAATTTCAGTTGTTTTTTGAAATGTCTTTTAGAACTTGCACTGATGGGTTGAAGTAATTGTAGTATTCTCATGTGGACTACTTTGGAAATAATCTGTGCTAATCTTTAAGAAGAATTTCTTCAATATTTATAACTTTCCTGGCAAATCTGTACACAGTCCAGATGCTGCATTCATCCATCTTTTTGTGGCTATATCCAGGCAATATCCATTAACCCGAATGGATCTAGTTCCTGCTGTTCTGGGTGATGAAGAGGAAAACATTATATACTCCTTGGGTCATATCTACAGCAGCTATATTATTTATAAAGCAGAACACAGCAATGCATATGATAGCTGTATACTGTAGATGGTCAGATGCTAATGTTTCTCGAAAAAGTAGTAGCCAGATATGGTGTGTGCTGTGTTATCTCTTCAGACTCTCACTGCAAACATGCAATTAATTTAGAAGAATCTAGACTCTGAGTAATTATGAAGTAGTCTTGACTCAGAATCTTTCGATTTGCTTAAATTTGTATTTTGATCTACTTAAATTTAAATATCTAGATATTTGTATTCTTAATGTAGTTTTTAAATGTTGATCCAGATTGGAGTTGCTTTGAGGCCTTTTCCTCTATCTATCTCTATTGCAGGCTAGCAGTCTTAATGAATAAAAGTTTCATTTTTTCTTAGAAAGAAGTTTCTTTCAACTTTGTAACTAAGGCTCATATAAACTTACATTTTATTTCTTTCTTGGCTTGGCTGAAGAAGCACAGAGGGACTACTGTGCTCTGAACCTCAGTGGGGCTGAAATGCAGTGGTGACTTCTCCTCAAATCTGACTGCTGGAAATAAAAGATCCACTACAAACCAATTGCTAGTTCTGAATGAATAATGGAAGTATCATGTATTTATGTCAAGAGACAACACACTGTACTAAGGGCATGATTTTTGTAAGCAGAAACATCAACATGACGGTTGTATATAGTTTTATATGAAAAATACATATCCTCTGAGCTCACTTCAGTTATGCAGGTTAAAACTGTGTCTTTCATTCAGAACAGTTGCAGAGTAATGCTCACTGAAGGTTTGTCTACACTTGAGCTACTCTGAGGATGAGCTACTTAGCTCAGTGAGGGTGACTGGGGAGTGCAGAGCACTTCAACTGCACTCCTGATTATTTCTGTGAAGCACTGTAACACTGAGGAGCAAACCTGTGCGGGTTTTTCTGCTCCGTCAGTTGCAATACTGGAAACAATATGAATTACCTTTCAGTGCATCTTGGAAAAATCTTTTGTCTCCATCACTTGTGTGATGGGTTAGAGAGAAAACTGCAATGGATAGTGGCCCTTGGGTAGAGTGATATGATAGCTTCTGTGGGAAATGGTCTAACTAGCATATGAGCTATTCTCATTCTTCCTTTGACAGGAGGGACAACCTAACTTCAAAATCCTGATAAATTTGAGTTGAGGATTTTCTTTTTCCACATGCACCTAGAACTTTAGAACAGTAATTGTTTTATAACTCAGCTTTGGAGGGAGAACAATCTCAGTAGCTGTAAGCAAATGGGAAGATGAGCATTGCAGAATAAGATAAGCGATGCCTGCTGATTTATTAGGAGTCTGGATTTAAATAGTGCAGGACATCTGCAGCAACTTTATTGACAGAAGATATTTTCTGAGAAGAGTGTTTCTGCCTTGTCAGGGAGGAGTGACCTACTGGGAGTGGCAGAAAAACCTGAGGAAAACGTCTCAGCTGCATCATAAAAGTTCCTCTAAAAATCCAGTGATTCACTGGTGCTGCCTGATGCCCTGAGTCACTGCACTGGGTGTTGTACATAACATGCAGTGATACGAGCCAGTTCCATGAAATGGCATACATAAGTTAATGGCTGTTGAAGAGAAAGCCACTAATAACTCTGCATTATTCTTTGCATTGAGTAGGACTGCATGAAAAGAAAATCTGAGCAGAAATATTAATGAAAAAATAGTTAAACTGATGTCATTTATAACTTGAACTAAAACTGCTGACTGCTACCTTTTTGTGATGCTTCCTAGGAAACTGAAGTGCAAAGTCAGTAGACTTAAGACCAGCTTTCTGTTGCTTGTCTCTGGATTATTATACATATAAAATAAGTTGAGACCATTACAAGGACTATAGGGATGATACTAACTTTGTTGGGGTTGCATAGGGTTCTTAATGTGGAAAACTGGTATAGAATTAAATGCTATAAAGAAGAAAACATGTACAAAATAATAATAATGATAGGGCTTAGCTTCCTCGACATAATAGTGTGCTTCCCATAGCTGTTTTTTTAAGTTATGCTTTATATTTTTTCCTGTCAATTTGTGTGTAATACTCTGGCAACAAGACCCCTCTTTTTAGATAATGTCTTAAAAAAAGCATTATTGGTATGACAAACATCTAACCTACACAAGATTTGGAGAAACATACATAGTTTTACTGATTGTTTGTTTGTTTGTTTGTTTGTTTAGAGCCCAGCTCCCACAGTTTTCTTGCTGAGTAAGAATTATAAATTTCACTTAAGTTTTCTAAATTCCCATTGTGAATGTTATGGGAAAAAGCTTAAGAATACAAATTTTTAAAACTCAAAAGTAGAAAACAATATAGAATAAAAATAGTTAAACTTAGCACTAATTTTAAAAAGTTTCTATTTTGAACTGGTATTTTGATTTGGGGAACATAAAGAGTCTGTTTTGATGGGTTATTAATATTGATGTTTAATGTGAAAAAAGCAAACAATGTTTTGTCATTCCAGTACTTACTCCTTCCTTCACATCTCGTTCTATATTACAATGATCTGAAATGTTTAAATCAGAAAGGACACATCCCGAAGAAAGGAGAAAGACTGACAACAGAAAGCATGTTTGAATCCAAACTGAGGAAAATGGGAGTAAAGGCTGGAGAAGTGCTCAGTAGCACTGTCAAAGAGCAAGAGAAAGTGGATGTTGTGCTTTGTTAATATGTTTTCTCAGTGACATCTAAGAATCTCTAACCCAAATTTGTGTTGTTGGAGGGAAATATGAATGCGTGTGGATCTTAGGACCTCCTCTTGCAGAAGATAATCACACTTTCTGTAACTCTGGAAATATAAATGCTGTAAATAACTGGTTTCTCAGTCAACTGCAAAATGCAAGAACTCCATTCTGTTTCAGGAAAATAACTTGCATAATGAACTTTTTAATGTAAATGTTAAAAAAGGACAAGCTGGAGAATGACTTTCAGTTTTTAATATGATTTTATTCCTGTTTGGTTTTGGTGGGGTTTTTTTAAACACTTAAATGACAAGAATTCTTAAGTAATTTCAGTTAAAACCCCCCTACTTTCAATTTAGAAAATACTCACCTGTACTGATAAACCAGCTTGACAAAACTGTGGGACAGAAGTAGTCTATGGCAAAACCAGTACTTCGGTTAAGTTGTGGAGGAGAAAGAAAAACAGTGGAATATTGGAAAGAGGTGAAAGACAAACTTCTAGGTTTTATATCTCATAGTTCACAGTGAAAGTGGTCTGTGGTAAATAAGACACAATGAAGGCCATGCTTGCAGAAAGATACCTGTGTTTTCTAATGCTTTGTAAGGTCTAAGACACAGTTGAAAGATTATAGCTTTCCTGGAGTTTTAACTGTCACAAGATAATTATGCTCATTATATGTCCTTTACTATGATGATAGCATGTGTATGGGATATATTCTGTTTCCTTTTTGCTGAAGACAGAATTGGAAGCTTAGAACATGGAAGGAAAAGGTGTTGGGATAAGCACTATGATGCTGAAACTGAAGTATTTCAACAGCTAGAGAAAATGAGTTTGTAATACTCTGACATTTATTTCTTCTCAGTCATCTTTCCGGTTAACACCCTAAGAGTTGAAACAGCATGCAGTAAAACACAGTAACAACAGGTAATCATAAATTCAGAAATTATAAACAAAAATAGTGAAAATTTCTACAGACGAGGTGGGAACCCATAGATAGAGGTACTACTTTTCAAAGCATTGCCCAGTACAGGTACTGAAAGGTAGTGGAACCTTAAAAGAAGACAAAAGATGTGCTGTAATCAAACTTCCACAGTTCATCCTTCTCAAAATTTTCCTCATGTTACTAATTCCTCAGACCTTTCAATAAAATACAGGTTGCTGCATTATTTTCTAGATGATATGCAAGTGAAAAAGGAAGACACTCTAGTTTCCTTTTTTTTTTTTTTAATTTCACAAGAATGTGTCATCCTACAGTGTAGAAAGAATAAAAAGCCTAAGCTGGAGTGGATAACTAAACGGACGCAATTGGAGATCACTACTATGTGACCTCTTAAGTACTGTAGTAACTGCTGTTAAGCTTGTGTCTAATTCAAAGGTCTCAAACCAAAATCTGAAACTTCATAAGTAATTTGTGGGCATATGGTGATACACACAGTAAGGGGACCAGTGAAAGGCAGAATTGGAAAATACTTCTGTAAGTAGAGTGGATGTATTTTATAATAATTATATTAAAAAAAAAAAATCTGCATATAAGCATACTAAAAGTATCATAATCTAGCATCACTTTGCATTTTATTGGTTTGCTTTGAGTCTAGTGTGCAAGCAGATATCTTGGGGTTTTTTATATATCCTATTAAATGAGAACAACAATAATGGTATAATATTATAATATAGTATAGTAAAAATGATAAAATTACATGGGTAGAATAGCCTATATTTAAAAGGTGCTGTAAGTGTACATGAAAGATTAAAAAGAGAACCGATAGTACTGTGCATATTTGCTGATAATAGACCTTAAGATGTCTATGAATTGGAGTGGTGCTTGAATAATATTCCTTTATTTTTCTGTCCATGGTAACCATGACAAATTAGCCCAAAACATTCACTGTCACTGGAGATCATAAATCTTTCTTTTCTAACATTTTGCTGTATGCAATTAAAACAAACAGTTTTATTTCCTGTAAGCCCTTGTGAAATAGCCATTATGAATCAAACATTGAGAGTTTCACTCTCAAGCATGAAAGTCTCTGAACAATGTATATTTTGGTACATATTGAACATTTTCTGTAAGCCCCCATAAATAAATCCAGGAAATGTCTGTCCCTTGAGTACTACCTTCATTAAATCTGGAGCAGCTGTTGTTGTTGAACTTGCACCCAAACATATAATGGAGTCCTTGACATCAAAAACTCTTCTGTGACTGGCATATTATTGTAAGTCATTGTAAACATGGGTTTGTTCTGAAATAGTGCTGATTCTATTACAACTACAAACTGGTTGATGTTATGGAAATGGAACTCTAAACTCATATGCTCTGGAATATGATTAATATTAAACAAAGCTGCATTAGTCTTTTGGTGAGTTTTTTTGGGGTGGGTGAGGGGTTGCCTATGGATTGAGAATTCTACAAGATGACAGAGTGGCAAAGAAACTGCTTAAAATAATGTAAGCATTTCACAGAAGTTATGTGATACCCTCCCTGAAGTCGCGGTGGTGCCGTAACTTAAGATATGCTACAAAAACATGCTACTTAAAAAATGCTACAAAATTGTAATCCTCTTAGATTCTTAGAAGCTGAGTACGGAAAAATAGCATTAGCAGGCTCAGTATTTGGACAGAAAGTATCTAGGAAACTCCTGTGTACTCCACAAAATGATACTGATTATAAGATGTAAATAGGCATCAGACTTTGAACAACTCCACAGGTCCCTGCCACTTTCACTGTTCTACAACAGTCAAAATTATTTCTCCATTTTATCTACTGACACCATGAAGTAAGTGGAGTCTGATGTGAATTTGTAAATGGCTGCTGTTTTCTTTGTGTATGACTTAAAAGCAGTAATTCAGTTGGCAGAAACATTAGCAGTTGCAAGTCTCGCTTAAGGCAAAATATCGAGGTCTGGATCAAGGCTTCCAGAAAGTTACATATTGTTTATTCATATGGTTTCTCATTTTTAATTTAGAAGTCTTTTTGCACTAAAATTCATAACATTGCAGTAGGCTATTATGAAGTGTCAGGAAGCTTCAAAGAGGAGGAGCGAATTCAGAACAAGTTTGAATTAAGTAGTAGATTATATTTTGTTTCTATGAGGGATGACATTGTTTTGGATATCATTGCTTTCATTGCTTTTCACTACTTGGCTTACTTTAAGAACATAATTCATTATTTTCTTCTGAAGACATAGGTCTCTGGATAAGTGAATTCCTGATTTGATAGGAAGGTTAACTGGTTTTCTTTAAGGTGTATTCAGATTTAAACATTTCATTGGATGGAAATTTCAATTTCATTTTCACTTTGAGTGCATTTTGTATGATGCCCTCACATTTTCCTCTATTATCTTAATGGATGAAATTACTTAAGGTAAGAATGGACTTACTAAGCTTCATCTATTGTATACAGAAATTAAGACAGCAAGGAATTCTGTGTTAATGCATTTGTGTGATGCTAAGCCTTTTCCTTTTGGAGTCTTTTGCAGTTGATCTGACCAAAGACAGACCCTTCTCCAGTTCCTAGTGTAACAGAGTAGTACACAATACTAACCATAATAACATTTACTGATCCAGAGAGTGGTGACAATCACAAATTATTCTCAGATACCAAAGCAGAGGCTATAGACTGAGGTTGTTCAGTGTTAGCAAATCATGTTTAGAGGGCCTTGAACTGTCATTATCTACCTGCACCACAGACTGCTTACGTTGTCTTCCCTTGGAAATCCCTGACAGTGTTGTGGCTGTATGGTAATACTTGAATCAAAGCTCTGATTCAGAGCAAAGGGAGGTTTTGCTTTGTTTTTCTTCTTTGCCTGAGATAAGGCTATGTATCTTCTGGATCCTAGGGGGTGTCAATTTGAACTGTTCCTTACTCAAAATGCTCTGCAGTCAGTAGTTTCTGTACTAACCCCAAGAGGAAAAACACATCTTAGAAGCCAGTGTTTCAGTTGCAAAAAACTGTGTCTAGCTGTAAGTAGGAAAGCGGATATGCCTAAAAATCAAGTCGTAAGAGTTTGCAAGGTTCACTATGCTGACTTTCCACAGCAGCTGCTAACTTTCATTAAGCGACAGGAATTCTGAGTTCATCTTGAGCAACATGTTGCATTTCTGTACCTGCTCCTTTGTGTCTGCTGAAGATGGAGTGGCAGTGGATCATGGAGACTGCTGGCTTTTCAGCACTGTGAAAAAAATGCAAGGCACAAGGAGATTGCTCTTGGAGTATGAGCTTTGAAGCAATCAGAGACTTATTCCTTCTATGAAATACTGGCTTCCCATGTCTGAGGAACTTTGTGAGCATCATAAAGTGATGTCCCAGCACTGAAGGTGGTGCTGAGTAAGTGTGGCCTGCAGGGAGAGCTAACACTGTAATCTGGTCTCAGTGTTCGTATATTTTTACTTAGTAAGACTGACTTCACAACGTATTGTACATGGACCATCACCCTGTCTGCTCAGAACAGGATTAGCCATTCAGATATCGCCGGATCCAAGAGTCCTTTGCAAAATCACCATCTTAAATATGAATCCAATTTAAGGAAAAAGAATTGTAGTAGTAGAAAATATTCCGTTGAACTAAGGAGTCTCTTCTTTTTCAGTAAAGTTGCAACTACAGAGCTCAAGTACTTGTGCTGGGAGTGCAGGGTGATGTGTAACATGAAGATCTGATTTCAGCAGCCTAGTTTGAGCCAGAATCTCATGCGTGCTGCCCAGTTCTGGATCCACAGTGTCTGCCAGAAAGAAACAGTAGATGTAAGGGCTTAAGCTGCCTGAACTGGGCCCAAGTTTTCTCTCAGATTTGTCAAGGTATTTGCCCATCCTATCTGCCTGTAGCTTAGTTTTCACAGCTCTTTGGAGCTTGTCCTTAAGAGTCCTTATGATATGGGTTTTTCCAGGGATGGGAGGAATTGTTTCGTCTGCTTCCACAGCAATGCAACTTCCTTGCTTGTGTGTCAAAGTGACTGCGTTCTGGACAAGTCAACCATTACAGTCAAGCATTTGATTTGTGTTATTGTTTGTTTTAGTTACGGCTTATTTAAATGTAATGTTGTATTTAAATATTACTCCTAATTTATCAAGGAGAAAAGTGAGAGGAGTCATCCTGTTTGGATTTTACTTTTCAATTGCTATTTTTTAACTTGAGAACCAGTGGAAAAGAAAAGGAAACATATATAAGATTTGTGTTACTGGTTTATAAAAGAAAAGAAAGGAAATAATCATGGTCTGATAGAGAACTTATCTCTGTTTTATAAATAAATCGATCCTTAGCTACAGTTAATGAACTTAAGTAGAAAAGCACTAACTATTCTGACCTCTTGCATAACAGGATCCTCCCAGTGGGTTTTGAAATACAGTATTTGTTTTCATAGTAGCTATGATTTCTTCTGGTTTTGATGTGAATTTTCTTGCCACTCTTCTACAAAGAGCTATCTTTTCTCTTGGGAGGTCTATGACAAAAGTGTTTTGTTCTCTATTGATGAGAGCTGCCTTGCAACGTAGGGAAAGAGAATAATGTCCCTAAAACCAGCTCTGCAATTGTGCAATTCTAGGTGCAATTCTATGATTTTCATAGTATACTACCTTAAAGAATTAGTCTGTGAAACTTACCTTCATATAAGATATCAGCTAATTCCTCAAACTTTATTTAGATGAAGACAGCAGCTTTATTTCCTGTCTTGGAGATGCTCATTATACTCTGAATTTTAAAACTACAAAGGCTTTGTTCAGTTGGTGGTGTGATATCTTTCTTGGATGTGGGTTTGTGAGTCTTGTTCAGATGTAGCACAGGTGCTCATGGCTATGATCTTTTGGTGTAACTGCCTCTAACTTCAGGTTTCAGAAAGAAATTGTGGATACAGTGAGTTGTAACTGCTTAATTCTCTGCACAGGAGATGTTCTGTGCACACAGACTTTGGTTCTGGGAAGTAGAGGTACTCTTAAGATTCTGCTCAGGTTTATCTTGATAGCAGTTATTCTCATACTGTGTGTGGTATCATTTAAAGCTGAACATGGGTCTAGGTATTAAACAGGTATAAGGAGGCGCACACTGAGGTGGTAGAATGTTAGAAAGTTTGACGTTAAGAAATGCTAAACAGATGGACAGTGCTGCTATCATGAATAGAAGACCCTTTTCTGTTACGGAGTTACAATTTAAATATCAGTTTTAAAGATTCAGAAAAGTTTGGTTAAATCATGTAGCACAATTTAGGATTTTTTTGCAAGTTTACAGTTGTTTCGTTATCCCCTAGAGAAATGCTGGCAATCACTTCATTTGCTGTCTGGAGCAAATTTGTAATTTGCTGTCCTTTCTCTTGGCCCTTTATGAAATATTGATGATATAAACACTTAGATCTGTTGATACGACATTGCTGTTGAGAATGTGAAAACTTGAAGAGGCAATGTTTGCTTTGCATTTTGGTGCAATTTCTGATAACCTTTTTAATGTTTTTTTCTCAGTTGGCATTCATTTTGCAAGTAATTAATTTGTAGTTCTTGATGCAGGCATTTGGTATTTTGGACTAGACCACTTCCTGTCTCTGTAGAACCTGACCTTGCTGGAAATTAGGATTGGCAGATGGCACATGGAGAATTGCATTTATTTTTGAAGTTATACTTGTGGATTGTGAAGACTTAAGTGTTTCCAATTTATTTTTAAAGGTTAAACATTCATTTGCTGAGGAAGGCTGCTTTCCAGGTGAGTTTCAAGATGCAAGGGCATGATTATCAGCCTTTCCTTCTTGGAAATTTCATCTCCACGTTCAGTTGGCATGGTATCATTCTCACATTAATTTCCAACATATTTAATCATTACACTTCAGTAGATAAAACCTATTTCTTTTTGCTCCTTGATATTCTTGTCAAGCAACATTTTCTGTAATTGCCATCACCACTTTCAGCTGTCTTAAAGTAAGGGGAGAGAAATTATTCAGCAATGCTGAGTGTCCTTACTTAAGCTTTATTTATTTTACTGGTTGTTTAAATGTTGGTCTGCCAAAAAATCTAGCAAGCTCAGAGTGTTATTGGCTACTGACTATGGGATGCTATTCTCTCAAGGCAGAAAATAGTATTCCTCACTTTGCAAGTCAGGAGCAGTATATTGACATCCTTCCTCCCTCCCCAGGTTTATATAGTTGCTTTTTTTTTTCTTTTTTTTTAATTAATCTGTTCTTATACCTTAAGGTTTGGCAGGGAAGAGCTATTCCAGGCCACTATGCTACTGCTCTGGTTCATCTCTCACTTGTATTTGTGTGGGCTGGTGTAGTCACTTTACACTGTTTGCTTCGCAGTCTGGGCTATTTCATGCTACTAGTCATTACAGTTTGGCTACACAGAGCTTGAAAGGACTATTTCCTTAAGCTTACAGTTTAGAACAAATAGTCACATCTTATGTGTTTAAACTAACTGTCCTAGAATGTGATACGGTTTATTTTCAAAAGTTTATTCATGTATATCCATGTACTTTGTGTGCACAAGATGGGGATTTGCTTAAAGGAGCAGTTTCATGGGTCTTACTTGTATATGCCTGAGAAAATAATTTTGTTGTTCTAATGGGAATCTATTTTAGTGATCAGTTTAGTAGTTTCAGAATAGTGGTAGGTCTTTTGTTTGATGTTTCTTCAACTAGGAATAAGTTTAGATTTTATTCGGGGCCAACAAGTTTTTGCAGATATCTGGCTGACCAAGCAGTGAGACAAACTGCTAAGAACCTTGGTGAAGTTATATTTGACAATATGGAGATAGATACCTACTTGAGGAGAGTTTGGACAATGCAAAGACTTGCTCTATCCTAGTCAAAAACAAACCTACATGAACATATCAGATCCTGTTTAATTCAGAGCATTCAATTTTCTCACTGAGCAATGTCCCTTTGACAATGGAATACTGATATGAAATTAAATTAAATTTTTAAAATTAAGCTTTTTTACTACTCTATCTGTGTGCAAGCCTCTAGGCTGGGCACTTGTCTATGTAGAGTGGTCTTTCAGTCAATTACGCCATTGCAGCTTCCTGGGCAGGACATGGATCACACAGTCTCCAAAACCAGAACCCTACCATGAAAAACTGTGGAGTTTTCAGTAATACTGTGGTTCTTCACAGACATGTTGTTTTTATAGAGCTTGTTTTACCCCTATATTAGCATACAGATTTTTAATGCTGGCAACTGGTGACATTAATATGTGATATTAAGAGACATTTTGAGCTTTAAGGGCAAAATTACCTCTCCCTCTTTGTCTATGCCCACATTTGCTGCGGTGTATGTTCTTTTCCAGTTTCTTGCTAAACAAAATACATATGTTTACTGAGTTTTTGCCTGGTTTGCCACTGTCACTGTATGCATGAGTTTTTTGTTGATCTTGTTAAACAGAAGTGGCACAATTTCTTTAAGGTACTCCACTGCTATAATACTTTACTACTGTGGAATAAGATAATATGGGTATGTAAAAAAACAAGCAAAAGCAAAGCAGAAACAAAACCCAAACCAAAGAAAACCACCCTCACCATTTTCTGATTCATGACAAAGTTTTAATTCTTCTACCATTACTACTATAGACATGAATATTTCAGAAAAATGAGTGGACTCTCCATTTTGCCTTGGCTTACTGACATGTAAAAATAAAGAAATTAAATACAGAAATATAATGAACTTGAGAAAAGCTGTTTTCCTCTACTGAAATTTTAGTAAAGTTTGAATTAAATTATTTGGTTCTTTCCTACATTTCTGTGATAAGTGGAGTGTACTGCTGTCGGCCTCGGAAAATGTCTGTCAAACATCTGGGGCTGTCTAGAGGGAGTCTGTCTGTTCCTCCAGGTTTGAAGGCATAGAGCTCATGATTCTAATTGCGCTGTAATATAAAGGAGACTTGATTCTTTTCCCTGGGTCCCTGGAAATTTTTGCCTCTGTGTTGTGCACGTAATATGATGTGACTGTGACCTGTGGATCCAGGCGATGTGGCTTTGTGGTGCTAAACTTGAGCTTGTAGTCTAACAAGCAGTTGCTGCCTGCCTGAGCCGTCGTTGGAGAGGAAAGTGCACCAACCTAACAACGTGGGTAACCGTAGGGTGGGAAGTGTAGGTGATCTGCCCTATTGTTTCACAGCACTGCTGTCTGAAACCATAGTAATTGGCTTAGGTACTTTTATTACTGGCGTTTCTTTCTAGTGGTTTATAACCATCCTGGTGATGATGTGTTAGTTCAGGTGCAAAAGGCATTCACAGTATCTTTTGCTACAAGTATTGGAACCTATTTCATTGACGCAACTGAAAAGTAGAAACAATTTTCCAAAGCAAGTAGCGTGCAGAACTTGTGCAGGGCTGATGCAGGAGTTCAGATCCTAGGGAACTGAAAAGCTATAGGTTCAACGGGCTCCATATTAATGTGTCATGAAACACCATCTCTGAAGTAGTCGATCATGCTCTATAGAATTCTCATTGTGAGAAAGACATGCCTTCCTTCTTGCAGGATTGTCTTGGCTTCAGAAAACATTAATTCACTAAAACACTTTGTTACAACTTTTGAAAATAGTATTATATGGAAAAAAGTAACATGTTTTGTTTTTGTTGCTAGCAACCACTTTATCTAACATTTTTTATCTGTTAGCCATATTTCTTTTGCAGATGAGAATTTATAAGATTTCAGGGAAAATATTTTCTGATTGAAACCAATCTAATTCTTGAGCTCAGGAAGAACTTCCTTCATGAAAACACATGTATTATGGCTGCATCTATTTTAAGCATTAGGTTGTTTCCAGATAAGGGATATATGTGTGTGTGTTTATATATATATATATATATATATACACACACATATATGTATGCAAAGAGATTGTATGTGTACAATATATATACAATGGATTTATATATATGTGTGTGTGTATATATATATAAAATAGTAGATTTGGTGGATTTGAGTGTTCAGGAAAACGTTAATTTTTATTTGATCCTTATTAGAATTTAATACGAGTTTCATGAATGCAAAACTTCTGACGCCTTTTATCATGAAGGTAATTCATATGGGAAAAATTATTTTCTAGAGTTGAGTTTGTAGTGTCAGTGAATGGATCTGACATATCAACTTAATGATTACCTCAAATCAGGCAGTGTATGAAGTGACATTTGATGAGTCAGAAATGACCTGTGATAAGTCAGTGCTCTGAAATTACCTTTATTTATGGAATAAAGATGTCATGTTTTAATTTTTTGTACATAGTAGAATATGTAACATGATATTTTTAGCAGTAGTACTTAATCTTAAATCCTCCTCTATCCTAATGAGTCTGGGTATTGCCAGACTTGAGAAGAGAAACCCTTAATTTCATGCCCTGAGCATAAACAAGACAGCAGCAAGAACACAGTAAATTCCCTTTTGTTTAGACTGTAGGGAAACCTCTTGGAAATCAACTATCCTTTTTTCTGTGTATTAATTTGTTCCTTTAAGGAAGCTGGGAGCAATGCAATATATATCTAGTAAAAAGGATTGAATACTAGCATCCTGAAGTGTAATGATGCTGTAGAATCGTAGTCATTTAGGGTAGAAAAGACTCTTAAAATGATCAAATTCAAATGTAAACTTAACATTGCCAGGCCTACCATTAAATCATATTCCTTGGCACCACATTTACACATCTTTTAAATACCTCCAGGGATAGGATCTCCCACTTCCTTGGGCAGCCTGGTTCAGGGCTTGACAACCCTTTTGGGGAAGAAATTTTTCCTGGTGTCCAGTCTAAGCCTGACACAACTTGAGGCTGTTTAATCTCGTCCTACCCCTTGCCACCTCACTCCAACCTCCTTTCAGGTAGTTGACAGTAGTCATTCGCAGAGAATGACATTCAATAATGGTGTATTAATTCCTTAAATTTTCAAGTCGTCTGCAGTTACTATTTCATTATATCCCTCTGTTTAGATGCATATATCCAAAGGAAATTGGCTATGAGGCTGGGAATTTTGTGCTGTGAGTTGTAGTTCTGAATAGTCATGCAATGGTTCTTGCAGATGTTTTGAGCAAAATGTCTCAAAGGATGATACGTGTCCCGTCTGGGGTTCAAGATGTGGTGCTGCTGCGAGTTGAACCCATAAACAACTCAAACTTGAACTGTCTTCCTTGCATCATAATTTCACACAAGAGCTGGGTTTGCTTGAGGGTCCTCATTAGGATAGTACCATCTGTCACTGTAGACACAGACAGTTTTCTGTTGTTGGAGGGAGTATTCTTGTGACAAAAGTAGAAGAAACTGCACACCCCGCATCCCCACTCCAATAAAGTGAGAATCTGTTAACTGTAAAAATTTGTCCTACTATTACTGGAACAAGTAAGAGTAGGAATTTTTGTAAAACAAGTTTTGGTTGTCAAATTTCTGCATCTGACAGTGTTTTACAAAGAAATACAGATGAATGCTCCTTGATTTATTTATTTTTTTTTAATACTCCTTTGGTTTTTTTTTCATTTTTTTTTAATGCTTACATGAGGTAAATATATCATGAAGACAGTTGCAACAGTGTAGATTCCTACATGAAGGCAGAAGAGGTGTTCATTGAGGAGGGCTAGAAAGGCTTTGCTTCTGTGTGGGGGATCTCACTATGTGCATATCTGTGGAGTAATTTAAGTCTTGAAGGGGGTGGGGAAAGTCTCTTGACGGTGATGAAATCGAACAATAAGAAAAGGGACATAAGTGTAGACAGACATAACTCAGTAAAGTTTATTTCATATGCATTGGTCTCCTGAATTTTAGCTGGTGCTTCTTTCTTCCTACATGAAAATAAGAGTCTGGCTTTTTTGTTTGTTTGTTTGTTTCTTTTAGACTCCCGTGTGCAAAAAATACACTATTCATATCTTGATAGTTTACAGAAGTGCTTATGTCCTTCTATGCACTTAAAGCAGCTTGGAATTTTGGCTTTACTGGAGATTTGTCACATTCACTCTATACATGTGGTGATGCATTGAGTATTTCCCTGCTTGTGGGTGTGGCACAGTGTACACAGTTGTTCACCACATAGCTAGAGTAGATGAGTGTAGTGCTATAGGGGAAAATCTTCAGTCTCTTGTTTCCTTGAATGGGATAAAATAACTCCATTCATTAAATAGTGAGATGTTTGGATCTTAAAAGGTTTTAACAAGTGGCTGTCAACGACCTGAAAGGATGTTGTAAACAAAGGGTAAAAAACCACCCTGAAAACAGTCAATGGTTGTTCTAAATGAAGCCTGTGTTATTACTCACACTGGAAAATTGTTTGTAGTACTTAGTTGGGAACACTTTTATATTTTGCCTTGGTCTAGGCATTATCTCATGCTTATTCACGTGGTGATACATTTGCTTTCCAAGCAAAAAAATCATGTGCAATCATTGAGCTGTTAACCATCAGAGTACAGCATATTCAGGGGGTGTCAGACTTAAATTACTGCAAAATGTTGGCATGTTAGTTCCAAGGGTGTATTCAAGAACCACTTTATAGTTTCCATTACTTCCCAAACCTAAAGGTCAATGTTTGAAGGGAAGTAGCTCCCAAGACAAGTTGTCTTCATATCTGACATTTATTATTTCAGACATTTCAGTTATATTTTATTCAAATTTTTAAATAAAGTTGCAGTTTGGGTTTCACATGTAGGAATATGATCAGTTGACAGGTAGTTTTAAAATACTCCCATTATGCAGCAGCTAACACATAATGTGGTGGTGTTTTTTTAATCTTGGAAGTATTCATCATTCATATTTTGTTACTTTGGAACTTTCACTGACAGTAATATCACAAGCACTCCTGCAAGCCTTGCTTTTATTTTGGAGATTTTAACTAAAAGCACATTTATCTGGATCTACCTTTCATAACATTTGTAGAAACTTTACTGGAGGTTATCAAAAGGGTTGCATAGGGGTTTTTTCAGTGTTGAATGTTCATGCTATGTATACTTTGTGATTAACTGCTCAGAAAAAAAAAGCTTCACACTCCTAGTTTAAAGATTTTCCTTAAATGAGATTTGCTCTGGAATGATTTTTTTGAGTTGGAAACCTGAACATAAATGTAGAATATTTGACAAACAAAATTAGCAGATTAAATTAAAAATCCTTGGCAGGTGGCCTTTCATACTTTTGGGAGGCTCAAGCCTCAAACACAAGTAAGTTGCTATGTGATAAGTTTGTGTGTCAGTTGATTTATGGTAATGGCTCATGTTCTGTTCTTAGCCTGTAGGAAATACACTCTGTTTTAAACTATATTATTAGGCTTTCCCTCTGAAATCTAAATTAACATAGTTGTGAACTGTTCATGTATTTAAGCCCTGAGACCTGAATCCAGATGTTATACCTAGAGTCCATTGTATTGTTGCCACACTATAAGTTACATTAAAAACAAGGAAGAAAACCAGGTTAGATCTCCAAGTAAAGCTCATTTCCTAATTCATTTAGGGCATTTTTAAAAATAATAAAACGTGCAAGTGTTTTACCCTGCTTCCTAAGGAAACAAAGCTTGTGTGAGCATGCTGTGTGCCTCTGCTGACTGCCAGTCTCTTACCTCCTCCCCCTTCCCCCCAATAACTTTTGAAACTACTGGCCAATTTCAAACAGATTTGACAGGAGTAAAGGTCTCAAAGATATCAGGTTCCTACTAGTTTCATGGAAATAGGTGGCTGGATGGAGAAAAGAGACCCTATTCATATGTCTGCTTTGGAAAAAAAGTGTGGAATAAGATCAACTGTATTATTAGACACTAACAAATCCTCAGGGGAAAGAGAAGTTATGAAAGCACTAAATAAGGGAAAAGCTTTGACTGAATTTCTCACCTTCTTAGACATTAGGGATCCAGCATAAGAGTCATAACCATAGGAAACCAGCCTTCAGTAGTTCCATTGCTCACAGACCTGCTTGCTGTTCAGTGAGGTAGGAAACTATCTGATTATTCCCAGAGCCATTGAATTAATGAGGAAAAAGATAAAAAAAAAAAAAAAAAAGGTCTTTTAAGGATGTCCTGCCTCAGTTGTCTTTGTAAACTCACTTCAGAGGCAGACTGGTAGCAGAGAGTTGAATGGACAGTATTGCCTGAAATATAGAAGGGAATGATAAAAGAGGAGAAGCATAAAAGAAGATAAAATGCTTGGATGTATGCATAAAACCTGCCAGTTTTTGCATGGTGAAGTAGTAATTTCATCCCAAATTCAATAAACTGCTTGAATTGTTTGTTCTTTACATAATCATGACTCTGTTATCACTATTTCTGGAACTATAATGTATAGTTGCCCGCTATATATTTATTACTCTAATAAGTAACTAGTGCACCTGATCTTTCTGGAGCTTTGCCTTTGGTCTTTCTGCACTAATTGCTCAGATTTTATTTTTTTTTAATTTTATTTTTTATGAAGTGGAACATTGTATCTGATTGCCATTGGGAAAGAATTGGGAAAAAAACACCTCATATTAGGAGCGCCACAATGCATTTTAGTATTCAAGGTATTGCTCATTTTAAGGGATTCAGTTACACAGTGGTCAGGAAAATTGAGGAGAAAAACAGTAGCAGCTGCCTGTAGCTTAGCACCTCCAGAAATGAACACAGCTTTAGCGCAAATGCTCTGTAACTTCACTCAGTTCATGCCTTTTTTTGAAATGTATCTCATTTTTTATGAAGGATGATTTCATGTTGATATATATGGGGTTAAGTTTGGAGGAGGAAGTCCTCTCATGAACAACAGTTTTAGAGTAAGTTTGTGAAAATAGAGAGCGCTTTAGAGTAGTGTATCATAGCCTGAAGAGATCTTGACCAGACCATGTCACAGCTGTCAAAATTCAGTAGCTAAAGACCATTTCAGCATGGGTGGGATTAAGCTTCACAGAAGTAGCTGATTGTATAGATATGTGAAACATGATGTTTTTGAGCAGTCTAAAGATTAAACAATGAAGTTTTCCAAGGCCTTTATAGTCAGATATACAGATATAATGCCATTCATGAAAGAAATCAACTCATTTCTTGTTCAGTAGGTATATTCCTGACATCTACCCAACTAATCTTACCTATCTGTATGGCTCTTTTAAATTTTTTTTTAAATTTTTTTAAAAAAGAGTATTTAAGCCATATCTGATGTGCTTACTGTTTTTATTCACCATTTTTTAAATTCCAAAACTACCTGAAGAACCAGGACTTCAGAAATGTATATAATTCCTGTATCCTGGTGATTCTTACAGGGTAAATGTGGCAAGGTGAAAGGAAGAAAATGAACATGCAAATAGACTGAATATTGATGATCTGCAAATGTCACATAAGTTCTATATCTGTGTTGTGTGTATTTGCACGGTCTACTTAGTATAAGTTCAGAATTACGTGTATAGTTCTGGTCATCCACAGTCAAGAAATGCAAATTGAAATTGGGAGCAACCTTATGTGATATGAGGAATAGAGAACCTAAAATATATGTAGTCAAAGCTACAATATTGAGCTTTGGTTCAGCAACATAAATACTGACAGAGAAAAATTATCTAAATAACAGTCTGAACTCTAACTAAATAGGGTGAAGAATTCTGTAAGCTGATGAACTTTGTCCAAGAGCTAATGGATACAAGTTTAGCATGTATGTTTAGGAGGCAAAGTAGAAAAAAATGTTCCAAACAGCTTTCCAGGTGGACTAGTGAGGTTAAGAAACTCTTTTTAAAAATTTTGATTCCTTTATGAGAGACTTTATGTGACATTGTTTCCTGTGATTGCAAAGACTTGGCCTTGGTGAGGTCTCAGGAAAATTATGTTCAGATTTTGGTACATTATCAAATTCTTCAAAGAACTCCTCCTCCTCTTTCCCCTAAACAGTGCAATGGGATTTTATGTTGAGAGCTTCTTCCTGGAACGATCTCAAGTATGGAGAGTCAAAATGCAATCCTTCCAAGGACCTTAATGAATTTCAGGGAAATCCAAGTAAGAATAAGAAACTTAGACTGCTGAGCAGAGCTGGCTTTTCATGTTACTGTTTCCTTCACCACAACAACCCATCCAAGTCCACTGGACTAAATGCACTGCATCTGAGGGTGCTTAGGGAGCTGGTCTTTATGAGACTGCTCTGTATCAAATTTGAAAGCTCACAGACATTGGGAGAGGTCCCAAGAAACCGAAGAATTGCAAACACTCTACCAGTCTTCCAAAGATGTTGGATTGATGCTCAAAGAAACTACAGGTTGGTCAGGCTCACTTTGATTTCTGTGAAAGTCAGGAAGTAATACCTCTGGAACATATTTCTGTGCACATGAAAGAGAAGAAGGTGATTGGGAGCTGTTGGTGTGGATTTGCCAAATGTAAATCATGCCATACTATGTCTGCCTCTACCATGCCTTCTTTGATAAATCGACTGGATTTGTGCCTGAAGGGGAAATGGATGATGGCTGTCATTTGTCTGGAGTGTAGCAAGGCTTTCAATGCTGGGAGTTACACTTTTAATGAGTGGAGAATGAGATAGATAGAAAACTGGTTGGATGATGGGACTTAGAGGATAGTGGTTAGTGGGTTATGTGGGTCTGGAGGCTGGTTACAAGTGGAGAGCAACAGCGGTCTCTCCTGGGACTTGCCATGTTTCATATCTTTAACAGGAACTTGGAGGAGGTAATGGTGTGCATATCCATTGTGTTCCCAATTGACACCAAACTGGAGTGACCAGTGGATGATCTCAGTGGCAGGGATGCTACCCAGAGGAGGCTGAAGCATGGGAGCTGACTGACAGGAGCCTTACAAATGTGAAGGTCAGGGGACAAATGCAAAGCCCTTCCCAGGACCAGGAGAAACCCTTCAAGGGGATGGGCTGGGGGTGGTGGGTCTGGGGAGCAGCTCTGAAGGTAAGGCCCTGGGTTCTGGAGGACAGTAAGCTGAGTTTGGGCCCCAATAGCAGTGGGGGACAATCGTGTCCTGGACCCTATCAACAGGAGTAAAACTGGCAGAGCATGTGAAGGGGCTATCCCTCTTTATTTGGCATTAGTTTGATACATCATCTGGCTTTGGGTTTCTAGCACAAAGAGGGCACTGCATGTAATGAATCCAGTGGAGGACTGTCAAGGTGGTCAGGGGCTGGACCACTTGTCATAAGAGGCTGTGGGACTAGAGCTGCTTTAACCTGGGGAAGAGTTAGCTTCAGCTGTGGCCACCCAGTGCCTCCAGGGAAGTTACTGAGAAGACAGAGCCAGGCAATTTGCAGTGGTGTGTGGTAGGAGGATGAGGGAGAGCAGACATAAATTGAAACCGCAGTTTCCAATAGAATAGAGTGTAAAAGTTTTTCACTATTAGGCCAGTCAAGTGTTGTGACAGGTTGTGTGGGGAGATTGCATGGTCTCAATGCATGGAGGTTTCAAATACCCAACTGAATAAAGCCCTGAGCAACCTGGTCTGACCTCTGAACTTGTCCTGCTTTTTGCAAGAGGGTGAAATGGATACCTCTATCTGTGTCTCCCAATCGATGACCCTATGAAGAGATTTCAGGATAGGAATCTGCTTCCACTATGGCTAACACTGCAGTGTACAGCTTGATGAGGGGTGGATGGAATTACTTCTAAGTGGCAGAGCCTTTTTCAGTCTTATTTCTACCTCTTTCCCCAGGATCTAGGTATTCCACCAAAACAGAAACCTGAGACCTCCTTCTACAGTGTGCATGGGTCCTTCTTCATCTATTAAAATACAGTGGCTTCTGCTCCAAATCTGGTAGAGCAGTATTCCAGGGACTACTGTGGTTGCCTCCACACCAGTAAATTAAAATTTCCTGGGAATGTTCCCAGGCACAGAGGCCAGCTGTTGGGGAACAGTCTATATCCATGCTATTAAATTCTCTCAGCCTCCAGAAGAGGGTGGCTGAATGCAAACTGCCTCTTGGAAGTGGTCCCTGGGATGCTCCAACTTCTGCAGCATGCCTGAAGAGTGTTCGGTGAGATGGTCCCTGGCATGGGCCAAAGAATACAGTGTGACCATTCTAGTGCTTAGACATATATAATGCCAGCGTTTCTAGTACCTGGCGATGTTCCCAAGCTCTGCTTAGTTTACTTTACAGATATAGCCTCCTTGCACTGCAATCATTAAGGGGGCCACAGTGCCATGAATGTGTGGGTTTGAGGGTGTGAGAAACAGCAAAGCACTCTCCAAAACATTTGGGAACCGCTGCCATACAAAATAGTGAAACCAGATGGAATTTCATCAGTTGATGTGAAGCTAATACAATAGCAATTTATGTGGAAGGTTTCTGCAGCATGTAGTAAAAACCTGAGAATAACGACAGTCACTTCTGTCAGCTGTTTTGGTCTTGAATAGATGTAATGCCTTCATCGAGAAAGAAGATACTTTTTTGGAGGATGAGGTAATACTTTCTTCATAAATAACATTTCAGGAGGGAAAGGCAAGAGTGGAGAAGGGCATGATTTTTATCTTAAACTTGATTTTTGTAATTTGTGATCATATTTTTATACTGACTGATGTAACCAACAAGATTTCTTGGCTTCCATGGTACTTTGTAATTTTTCTAGCTTCCTAGAGTTTACTGTTACAAAAGCAACTTCTGCTTTCACATTGTCATCACTATATTGTGCAAGTCTAGTGTACTCGTTTTATTACCACACCCAGGGATGTCATGGTTACTGTTGAATGATTTCCCTGGAGATAATAGTGGCACAGCTTTAAAAAATCAAGACCACTCATTGATTGACTTAAGAAATAAAAATGTTATAATGCGTTCCAGATTCAGGCTTGTAACAATACTTTCTTTGTGTAAGTGTCAGCATCATTCATTTGTAGGTCATATTCTTTAACCCTGTACATGAATTTTCATTAACATTTTCCTCTTTTATATTCAAAGGTATTTTCACAATGAAAACTTACTATTATCAAAGTATTGATTGTATCTTAGTTCAGAGTCTGTTCATATGTGGAGTAGAAGAAGTAGCTGATATTTAACGAGCAGTAGCAAGGCTGATTCTGGAAATCACAGCCTGTCTTGCAAGAGTTCCAGCTCTCAACTGAGAAAAGAAAGTTGCTGTATCTTACACTGCCTATTGTAATGAAAGCCTCTAAGGGACATCTTTTGAATTAATGTAATATTCAGTGTTGTCCTGTATGTTATGACTAATCTCTTACTCTGTGGTAAAGATTTTACTTTTAGTACCAGCCATAGGCAAGCTCATCTGTAGGTGACTTTAGGATGGTTTAGCTGATGGCTCTTAGTATCTTGTCCTAGCAAGATTTTCTAGGTGTAAATTTGTGCAAGTGTTGAAAAATAAATGAGTAAAACATTTGTTTTGGTTTGGCTCTTGAGATTATTAAAATGACTTTTTGAGTATTGAAAACATATGGTTTCAGAATGTGGGATTTTTATTAATAAAAAACACGCTGGTTGCTCCCCCATCCTCCCTAGTTCCCAAAGACCCAGTTGAACTGGCATTAATGGGTAGCAAGGAAAGACGATGTTCTAGTAAAACTGAGCTCTACCTCAGGAATATCCTTCACAACAATGCTCCTTTCTACCACAGGGAAGACAATGAGAGAGACTCAGGATAGGGTAGTGACAAAAGGATCTGTTGTTATGTGGGTCTGTGGGGCTTTCCTGCTTCAACGCAGGGGTCACATCTGCTATTACAAACTGCAGGTCTTGGTAAAGGCAGAGAGGGACTGCACAGCTGCTCCATGCCGGTGGGCTGCTGTGGAATTTTTTTTCCTCCTCAAATTCTTCATTAATATCTCCCTGGTGAAAGGACTTTTGCTTAGACAATACCTTGCTGGAGGCAGCATCTGTCTGCAAGGATGTAGTTGTTACTAACTATGCTAATCGAGCTGGTTGTTAAAACAGTTTGAAATACTCTGATTAGAAGCAGAGTGCAAGGATCTCTGAGTCCTACTACAAAGGTGCAGGAGAAGTTGAAGGTGTGTGAGGTGAGTTAGATATGATTCTGTTATAGACTGTAGTTTGACTTGTATAAATAAAACATCAATTCATTCACACAATAGGAGTAATTTCATTTCCAGATCAGACCTAAGTATCTGTAACTGTACTATCTGTAAAAATTATTTGTTAAATTATTTTCAAAATAAGAAGGAAAAAGCAAAATATTATAGGTTGGAATTTAAGTATATGATACAAATAGAATAGAAAGAGAGAGACACTATTAGCTGCTATAGCCTACCAGGACAATAAAGGAGAAAACCTGCCTGTCTAAATAAATATTTTTTTCTAGCTTGTGGAATTACGGAATTCTTTAAATATATTCTGGATGACAAATACTGTTATTAAGGATTGTCAGGATACTGAAGTAATAGAGAGAAGTCATGGCCAGCAATGCAGATGAAATGAGTTTCCAGCACGAGTGTTTCCCTTCTTTCAGGCTAATATGTCATAATGAAAAGTCGAACTTCCTGGAAATTGTTACTATGTAGCTTCATACTGTGTCTCAGAAGAGAGAGCATGCAGGCATTGCTGTGTAAATGGCTCCTCCTTTCAGTGCATAACCTTTGGTATTTATTGCCTTAGATATGATAACTCTCATATCTAGTGAAATGCAGTAATGCAAAGATTATACACCATTTTTTTTTAATGCAAAATCAAAATCCACCATGTCTATTGAATAAGTAATTTTCATGTAGTTTTAGAATTTTCCATTAAAGAAAATACGTTGGCTCATATTTTAATGACTTTTTTTTTCCTGTGTGCAGCATCTTCCCGTAAACATCAGTAATTAGAAGAAAAATAACTTGAGAAGCTTTTCTGTTTACTTCCAAAATATTTTCTGTCTTATGGTTGAGATAATTTCTTTCTTCATCTGGAGAAGACAAACAGTGGGCAGGGTGAGAGGTGATAGGAAAATGACAGTTTTGTCATAAGCTTGTAATTCTTGTTTTTATTTCTAAGCTTAAAATACTGGTCTAATGGATAAGTGCTGAGCGTGATTTCTGGTTAAGGGAATGTGACTTTCTAAATGATTCCATATTCATCTTCATGTGTCTTTAAAAAACAGCAATTAAGAAAAAATCCCAACAAACTATAAAACAACTATTGAAGGGGAGCAGTATATCGGTCACAGTCAGTCACAATTGTACACTGGCACCTGTAGCAGATTCGTTAATTGTCTGTGTAAATTAAGTGTTTAGTGCTTCACTGTTTTACATAATTTTTATTTAATGATCTTAAAGAGGAATTGGAAAGCACATTAATTACATCTGCAGATGACTTGAATCTAGAGAGCTACAGCAGCTGGAAGAATGGCAAGAAATGTAAATTCATCTAGAGAGCAGCAATGTCCAGGAATTTAAAATGTGAGTTTCACCTTAGAAATGTGACCCAAATTAGCTTAGTGAACTGTTGATGTTGAGCTCTCACTCATGCACTAAACAAGATCTATTTATCTTGATACCCCACCCAGTTAACTGTTTCTTACATTATCCTGATCTTTAACCATTTGTACTGAGTCATCGTAGAATTGTCCACTACTGTGGTTTTGGAGATGAAGGACAAATAACTAGACTATTCCTTGATGTAATTGCATTCAAAAACCAAATCATGAGGAAAAAGTAATGCCTCCTTTTTATGCATGGGTTTTGTTCAGGTTTCTTTTTTTTGTTCTATTTTGGTTTGGGTTTTTTGCTTGTTTGTTTTATTGGGTTTTTTTGTTAATTTGTTGGTTGGGTTTTTTGTGTGTTTTTGTTGTTTGTGGTTTGTTGTTGTTTTGGTTTGGTTTTGTTTGTTTCTTTGTTTGTTGTTTGTTTTGATTTTTGATTTGTTTTTTAATCCAAACTTTCAATTTTAATGTCTTAATCAGTGCTGCAAATTACATGTCTGTCTCAAATTCAGAATCCTGGGGTCTAAAATTGTGCTATTTTGTGCATCTGCTCCTTTATGAGGTTTGCTTTACAATTTGGGATGCCAGCAGGAATCCAGCACAAACGTGTCCTGAGATTTCAGTTTCATTATGTTATTTTACAAATGGATTGTGCTGTGCTGTGATATTTTGCAAATGAAATGGATTCAGGTTTATCAGTCCCTCAGCTCTTTATAGAGGCAAATGCCAGTCGGTTGTAATTTGCTCAGATGACAATGTTACTATTGTTAGTGCTAACATTTCTGTTTGTTGAATGAGCGGTGCAATAGCTCATTGTAACAATTTCATGTTGAAGAACAGTCTGAGGAGGCTTTTGGTACACTTTGTATAATGTTCTGTGTGAGGGAGGCAAAACAAAACTGCGTATCCAATATCACATTACTTTTGGCTGTGTTTAAATACCCCACGTTTTTCTGTGCTGAGGTGCTGGAGTGTAACCTGGCTAATTTGCTCCTACAACTATCCTAGGATTAGATGACTGGAGCATGAGGGGAAAGATATAAAATAATACTTGTTTCGTAGAAGCCTTATGATTTGTTTATTTTATTTTTTTCAGATGATACATGAACACCTGCCTAACAAATTTAAGCCTCCTGGTAATGGGGCTTGCTTTGCTTACTTTTTGTGGGCCCCCTAGAAATGGTTCATAGATCACGGTGTGTAAGACACAGAAAGTTCTGTGAAGTTTAGTGTAGCAAAGTATGTAATAATCAATTGCATTATATATCAAGACTGAACTAAAGACTAAATTAAAGGCTAACCGTTATTGTGTTGGACTTTGAAATGAACACACCTACAAAGGTGGCCAACCAAATACACTGTGGCCCTGTAGCAGTGTGGGAAATCTATCCAGCACCAGCTCTCTGCTGGTTCACATGTTAGCAGTGGCTCATCAGCCTGGCCTGTGTTTCTTGCTCCACGCTTTGCAGTGTGACCTCTGCCCCTCTCCATTTTGAGAATTCATCACAAAAGGTAGCATGCCCTTTTGTGATTTCTTTTGGTATACCAGCTT
>WTSP01012600.1:58728-69192 GCA_025331215.1 Actenoides lindsayi | reverse complement strand
TTTTGCAGTTTCGCTTCGAGCTTTCTGCTGCTTCAGGGCAAACTCTTTGAGTTCATCTAAAATCTTCCCCCCCCCCCCCTCTTTTTTATTCCCCCACACCCCCATTGCTACTTATTAATCACCCTCTTCCCAGCATGGGCAGAGGACCACAGAACTACCCATCCTGTCAATGTGCCACACTCTATTAGTTTCTACAGAGTTTAAATTTGGAAAATTATTAAAAAAAAACCAAAACAAAAAACCCCAAACATTCAACTTGAGATTCATTGCCTGAGAAAGTTTCCCATTTGCCATAGGCAACTGTAAGGTAATACTGCAACAACATGCCCACAAATTATTTGAGAAAACAATTTAGATTTATTCACACGGGAGTGTCTCTGAATAATTTTGAATAATGAAGGTAGGAGTGGAATGCTAATGTGCTACCAAAACCTCACATCAGAAGGCAAAATGAAACAAGAGTGCAGCACTCATTAAGAATCCTTCTAGCCAGGGCTAGAAATGCTCTTTCAATTATCTAGCAAATATTTAATTAGCCATGGTATAGCTGGGATGATTTACTAGTACTATTGTCGGCCACGGACAATTTCTCGCTCTGATTACTATGTATTTCTTCTTTTTGCAATTCCACTCTGCGGGGACGTTCAGCGGGGGTGGGCTGAGAGGAGAGGCTGGTTGCGGGAGGTGGCGCTGTGGGACAGCAGTCCCTGCCCTCGGGCTGCCTCCTACTAGCCAAATTCTTTCAGACTTGGCTTTTGGCTGTCCAGGGATAAGGAGCTCAAGCTTCCTTGCCCTAACAATTTTATTTTTTGCCTAAAGCGATTTCTTTTTCAGCTTCAGAGCTCTGAACGTTTCATTACTCATTTTGGGTTTTTTTCTGATGCAACTTCCATTTACTAATATTTGCCTTTATTTACTACAGACATAAACCAAAGCTAAAGTGTGATCCCTGTTAAACTGTGAGCTGCAACTACTGCCATACTGCCCTTTGGAGACAGCAAGCCCTTGCTTAGCTCATTGCAGCCCAAGCTAAGAGTGCACTGCTCAGACCAAGCCAAACTGGAAGTTAGCAATTCAGTGGACCAGAGTGACTTCTGTAATTTTTAAGAGGTAACTAGTTACACCTTCCTTTCAACCTCAATATGCCATCAAAACATTGATGTTCATTTTATTTGCTGTGGGGTTTGTGTTTGTTGGGTTTTTCTGTGTGGGGTTGTTTTGTTTTTTGTTTGTTTGTTTAGGTTATTTATTTGGTTTGGGTTTTGGTTTTTTGGGGTTTTTTTGTGGGTTTGTTTTTTAAACAAAACTGCCTGCTGAGTATTCCTCACTCATTTTCTACTTAGTTCTGTTGTTTCTGAAGAATGAGCTGCCCTACTCAGCATCAAGTCATTCACTCTAGCCAAAACAAATACATTTTTTCAAAGCCACAAACCACAAACTAAAGGTTCACCTCAGTTTGCCTTGGATAAATACTCAAAGAAACTTAACATAAGGAAACAATTGCAATGTTGATTTGGCTTTAGTGGGTTTAGCAGAATTGTATCCTGATTTGTGAAGAATTATCACTTTTCTCAACATTGACCAGAACATCAAACATAGTGTCTATCAAATATATTTACACTAACTTCTGTGACTAAGAACAAATGACTCCAAATATCATATTAATTACCTCATACATACAGTATATAAAGAAAATTTATGTATTTATGCACTTCCTAAGATACCATTGGCTAAGCCAAACAAAACCCAGTCCATAGCTCAGGCACCCATGGATGTCTGTGGAGGGAAAGGGGTGCAAACCTTCTTTTCTTTCAGTTTAGCTCTCTATGTAGACTTGAGTTTTATTCTCTGGACTTGGGGTTTATAATCAAATGGAAAGAAGTCTTTATTTCTGGAAAAGCACGTCATTCCAAGATAAGGTGGCTTTTTACTGGCACACAGTTAATTTAGGGAGAGATGACTCAGATACCCAGATGTCCCTGCATCTCTGGATTGACTATAACGGGAGTAGACTGGACTAAGTCACACATCAGCATTTATATTGTATGCAAGTAGTGTGGAGAGCTCTTGAACTACCAGCATTCATTTTGGGTCCATTACCACTGAATCTAGACTACAAGAGGTATCCATACATGCTTTGTCATTGTCAATTTGAATCAATTTCTTTGGAAACACTAATAAGCTCATGGGGTTACCTTCTATCCAACGTATGTGAATGAGTCAACTGGAGTCCATAGCAAGGTATTGAGCATACTCAGGCTAATTTCTTTCCATTTCTGGTTCTGGAGCTAAAGATCCCTTGCAGGATGAGCTTCCCTGTTAGCAATATTGATGATGGAAACCTAGTCCATCGTCCAGGTTTACTGAGAACATATCTAGATCAGCACTTAACTGGCTCCGCAACCATATCCTTCCTGGTTCTCCATGGCTTTCTGCCAAGGAGCATCCTCTCTGGGATTGCTAATTGTTCTTCTCCAAGATACTCCCCTCTTTAAATCTGCTATGAAAGTCAGCTACCATGTGGCACAGAATTTTAGCCTAAGGTGGTAAAATGAGCAAGACAAATAAATGCACTATGACAGTAGTAGACTTGTCCAGAGCTTTTAAAAATCTGAACTTTACCTGTGTTCTGTGCCAGATAACAGATGCCCTGGAGTGTCCCAGCTTGTTTCTACAAGGTCCTTTGTCATAATGTATAAGGAGAAAATCATCCTACAAAATATTAAATGAAAAGGCAGGCAATAAACAGAAGTACAAACTGTTTTTCAAGTTATAAAATATTATTTCCTGAGAACTTATAACCAGGAATTGTACAGGAAAGTAAAAGTTGAGTAAAGTGGGTAGAGCCAGGTTCAACCTTTCTCAAGTGCTTTGTTTACAGTTACGTATGTTCATGAACACTTGTTTAGCAAGTGTTACATATGTATAATGAATTCTTTTCCAAAAGGCTCTTGACCACATATTTAGTGCTAGCATGGTCTTTGCCAAGAGGATCCAAGAAGATAAGCTGATCATTGCATATATTTTACACACAAAGGGCAAAGGAAAATGAACACTTGCACGCAGACTTCCCAAAGTTGCTCCCTCTTACCACATGAAGAATAAAAGGACAATACAGATTTTTGAGAAACGGTGTCCCTAACTTTCCTGCCAACCTTTCACAAACCAGCCAAGATAGCAGGCCTAGTACCAAGGGAACACTACTTTTTAACTGAACACATGAGAAGTCTGTGACTTAAGGATTGTTAGTAAAGCATTCAGACAGGACAACCACAGGATTTGAATAGCCAGAGTAGCTTTCAGGAACCTGAAACATTTCCTTTGCTATTGTTAAAAATGCTGTAAAACAAAACATACCATGGAAACAGATGTTGTATATTGTATATTCTCTGATCCTTAGGCACAATAACAGGCTGGTTTAAAAAAAACAACCCATAAATATATGACAGTAGCAGCTTATAGACTGACAAATTCCTGGTCTAAGGAGAACATTGCATTCTTTTTTTGTATGTCAGATTTATTTCTTGTCTCACAGAACACAATGAACAGTAAACAAATCTGACCAATAGATTTCTGCATGGTGATGCGTCAAAACCAGAGTTTGCCTGTTACACTTCAGACCAAGAACATTGCTATACTTATCCTGTTACTCCTTTAAGAAGCGAAACTTTTGAAAGTCAGTAGTAAATTAAGTATTATTAAAAAAAAAGAAAGCAGCAATGCCCCTCCCTTATTTGCCATGTAAAGATTGTAAACAATATTTTCATAAAATTTTACTTTTTAATAATTACTTTACTGACTCACATAAGCAAAACGCTAAGATTACACAGGTTAGACAAGTAAAACAGAGCATACAAACCCTATTAAATTACCAGCATCAGTCTGGTGTGTTGTGGTCCACCAGGATGGGCAGAAGCTAGTGATCTACTATTTAACTGATGAGACAGCTGGATGGCAAAGCAATAAATTTCTAAGCTTCTGAGAACCAGAGTGCCTGGTGTGTACTCACATCAAGAGATTCCAGACAGTACCAGCAAAAGGCATGTTTGCAGTTCTTACACATCATTTGGGCGCAGCCTTCATCTCGTTCAATGTAAACTTTACACTTTGGACAGCGTTTGATGGGAGCATCATCTTCTTCCGTTTTAAAACCTGAACTGTGGGAGAAAGTGAGGAACTACTAAGATGTGTGGCCATGTTGGTTTAGAGAAGAACGTCTAAGATATGTGCTAAAAAGATAAGCCTACATTTTCATTTTAAAACAAAACAAAAAAAAAGATAAATTACTAGAGATCTGGGTAATCAACTGAGTTTTATTATTCAGGTATTTTGGCTATACTCTATTTTTCAAACATACATCTAGAAAAAATAGTTTAATTACTACAGTGCCTATGTAAGAGTGAGGATATTTTCTTTACCACAGATTTTACCAACTGCTTTTTTGTCTGATGATACTAACAGATACTATACCCTTTTCTCCTGAAACATATCAGATGAGCAACAGCTGGTTCACAACCAAATACTTTGTATGTCTACACCATTTTCCTTTTTCCTCCCCTCTTTCTCAGAGAAGAGGAAGAAGCAATCCCTTGATGGCACAAGCTCAGACCATATTCATTCAGGCCAGGGCACCATGGAGAGATTGCTTGTCTTTGCCTTCCTTGAGGATGTTCCCTAGGAATTTCCCTCCAAATCAGGAACTCACGAGGTTTCTTTGAGTTGATCTCTTCATCCCTAACACTGTCTTAATTAGTCATTATTCATGAGGTAGGGTCAGCACCATCTCTCTGCCTTGTACAACTGTGCACATCCATACAATGTCCCCTCATATAGTGAGCATAACAGAAATGTGGAAACATTGGGAGAACATTTATTTCCTTTGAGTAGCTTTCTAAAACATGCAAATTTTATGCATACTAACAGCAAAAATGTACCTTAAACAAATAACAATTGCTGCAGCCACTGCTAATGGGAGATAAAAGAACAACCAATGGAGAATCAACAGTTTACTGAAAAACAGGACTGGTTTTTGATTGACTGATTGATTTACCCAATGGCAAGATAAAAGGACACATGCTCATTAGTCACATTGGGTCCAACCATATTACAGAAAACCACTTTGAATCCATGAACTGTATATGAAACTCCAAATGCATGGTATCTCAAACTGTTACTGTCACCATATGCTCAAAAAATAATGAAAAAACCCAAATCACAATGAAGTAAGAAGTGAAGTATGAAACAAAAACTAAAAGAAATGAAAACAGTAAGGAAAAGAAATAAAAGTTTTTACCTTGCCATGAAGTTTAGTGAGCTTCAGTTCTGGTCAAGCACACACAAAAAGCATATTCGACCAGGAACTCATCATGACAGTATCCTAGCTAGTCATCTGTTACAGCAAAGCTTGAAAGAAGATGAGCTATGAATAGCTAGTCCAAGGCTGGCCAGGGTTTTAATGATACCTTGAACTACTATACAATCATGGAAAAAAGCCCAAACATTAAGTGGACACATGTACAAGGGCCTTTCTTACTCAATGGTTGCAGTATGCCACTGGAAACAGAACTTAAGATCATTGGCCAAACATGCAGCAGTTAGGACGATTGACAGGGTATCCCAAAAATCACTCTGGCATGATGTTACCAAACTGATGCTGTCCAGGATAGCAGCAGCAGCAAGATGTTTTCTTAAGAGAAGTTCTGAGATGCCTGGATATCCTTTTCCCAGTGGGGCAAAAGGTCCACTGATAGAGGCTCAGACAGCTCCTTTGTGCTTTGCGGGGAATAGTAGCAAGGAGTCAGTCTGCAAAGACCTAACCAGTTTTCACAGCAGTGAAAGAACAGGAATGACTAAGTAAAGGAAACAGCTTTAAGACAAAATATCAGGAAAATGTCTCTCTACTATTAGTACTCCAATTTGTTCAAAGATTGAATGCTTTGTTTTTAAATACTTGATCTTTTGCAATACTTCACCTCGTTTCTCCTGGAAGAAAAGAGATTGGCATGTTCTCCTGACAGCCTTGACCTGGATGCCAATTAGATTTGCAAGCAGAGCAGAACTCAATGTCACAGGCTTTACACTGAACCAGCTGGGGGTCCTGTGGGCTTGATTCCTGGAGCTGGCAAACTGCCTGGCAAGTAGAGGATGGACACCAAGTCCGACACGGATCCAAAAGCACTTCTACAAAGGGACACAAAAGAACAAAATTCAAAGGCAGTTACAAGACCGGCCTTCCAAAACAATATATTCTAGCTGAGGTTGACTAGCAGGGCATTTGAAGACACACATTTTCAAATAAGCCTTTTAATTTATCCTACCACTTAAGACATAAATCTATCCCGCTTTGCAAACAGGCACCAAATTACAGTTTCCCAAGTTTGAATTAATTACCTACTTTCATTCACTGAACTAAACTTGTTCTCAGAATGAGATGATGTACTTTTCTTCAGTTGTACTAGGAGTTAAATAGAGCGTATACTATGCAGAAATTGCTTTTACAGTGCCTTGCCCACTAGGACTCTATTTCAAGTTGGCCTCTGACCTAATGTAACCACATGATTAACAATAAGAATGTTATACCATTTCATCTCTTTCTTAGAGGATGCTTATCATTTCATGTTTCAAAGCCCGCTGAAGTCAATAAAAAACTACCAACGACTTCAGTAGTTTCTAGGCTGGGTCCTGCCCTCAGTGAAATGTTACTCTAAGTTCTCTACGGCAACACAGTTCCACATCCCCATAGACACACAGTCAGCTTATATCCTTATAAAAATTAACAAGGTCCATGTTTCCATTACACATAGAACTGTCTAGCAGTTCTGCACCAAGTGCCATCACAGGAGACAATGGCAGCTCCATACAAGGGGTCAGTCTTACTTTCCAGCCTCTAGAGTTCTGGTAACCAAACAGCAAAGCTCAAAATAGGAGTAGACACTCCTTATTTATAGAGTAATATAGTAAAGAACAATTTTCTTTTCTTAGTTTATTCTCCAAATGTTGTGATTCTGGAAATCACACAGGCAAGAACAGAAAAAATGGTTGGTTGGTGGGGTTTCTTTTGTGGTGACCAAACTATTAACACAATGTTATTGCACAAACATGTCCAGAGCCAGATTCTGAATTATGGGATGACTCTGGAACGATACCATTCCCACAGCCTTACAATGGGTAGCATTACATGTGTTACCTCTTTCAAACTGTAGCTTCTTATACCTTTGCATGATTTCAGATGCAACCATGCACTCAATCTGTTGAAGGACGAAAAAGGAAAAGACAAAATTTCCAATTAGGAACAGCAATAATGTAAAGCATGTTCAACAAATAAAGACAAAATATCTGACCTTTAAAGAATTATTAAAAAATACGTTGGCAACAATGGCAGCTACAATATACAAAGTCACATTTAAATGATGTGGAAACAAAAGAAAAAGCTTATTTGCACTAAAAGCATACCTCATTTTCTTGCAGATGACCTCGCTTTGGGCAGGCAGCATCAGGGCAACTGATTGCTGTTTCTAGACCTTCTTTGATGAGAAGTTCCACATACTGCTTTAGGCACTGTAAGAGAGTAACAGACTGAGTTAACAATCCCACCCAGAATAAATCAATCAGTATTTTAACAGCTTTCCTCTGACAAATTGGACAAACTCAAACATCTTTGAAAAATACACATACTACTGTATCCCTTTTACAGCCATGGCCAATGATGACAGCTTTTACCATGGTTATACCTTTAACTGGAAAGTAGCAAATTCATTTCCCCATCAAACAACTCTTTCTCAATTTAAAATATGTATCAAATTGAAAAATAACAGTAATGGGGAAAAGGACAATTCAAACAGGGATCTAGGAGGGGAAAAAAACCCAAAACAAACAACAAACCACCATCAAGATAAAATTAGATTAACCATACTCAAAGAAATCTTTGCGACTAGAAACCACAACACAGCTTAGTAAGCAGTAACTGCCCATCGATAGACATGTGTCAAGCATACCAGAAAGCAAAAAGGAGTGGTGTATCTTGCCTTCTGCTTCTAGAAAATATATCTTTTCCATAGGAAGGAAAACTGTGAGAATTAGGACTCCCAAAGAACTACAGTTTCCATGGGGACTGAATAATAAATACCGGTAATACTAACACTTTTCTCCCCTAGCAACCACAGCATTTTACCCAAGTCATAACTGAATACATAACATCTAACAGTAGTTCACAGATGATTGTCAACAAAACCAGAGAGGAATATTTTAAACTAAGGGCAAATTGATTATTTAATTATAATTATTAATAGTTCTTTAAGAGTAATCACCGCCCTCCATCTCCACACTTCCCATATCAGGGTAAGACCTACTGCACCAGTGTCTGCTGGGGAGGCAAGGGGAGCGATGGAGTGAGACGGATCCTTCTCTCTGCAGATACCATGCAACTTCCACCAGCCTGATGCTACACAAATAGCAAACAAGGGTCTGCTTTCCAGCAGATGAGTCACCCTGTGGTGTTCTCACCCTGCTCGTGAGCTCAGCTGGCAGAGGCAAACTGGAGACAATTACAGAAAGTAGACCCTTAAATCCCTGTTACCAGATATGCAAATAAAAAAGAGAGGCTAAACTGACAGCAGAGTGAAATGAAGATACAAAACAAGCTCAGCATGCAGCTGGGGGGGAGGCAAGGAGGACTACACCCTCTGCAGCAAGCTGGCAAAACAGGGACTTCATGTACCGTTTCCAGAAGGAACTCGCAAAAGGCAGGCAGCCACTAGCTGACCATCAGCCTGGGAAGGCAAAAGGCTGCATCGACCTTGCCGAGCCCAGTATGCCTAACTGCAGGTCAGAGCACAAAGCTGCTTCTTCCTTCCAACCACGCCATGAAACAGGCCCATCAACAAGCATGTTACCAGCCTAACCTTTTGTGCGTGGCTTGTAGCTACTAACGTCCAGAATTTAAGCCTCCTGGTTCAGACTCCTCTTTCTGTTCTGCCTCTTGATATATCTATTCAGCTCCTTTCAGAGACCTGATCAACTACATTAATGCTTTATTCCAAGTTCTACCTCTTGCAGCTTGACTGCAGCAAAAACTTCACTTCCTACCCACACAATTTCAGTTCCTCTGGCACACAGAGTGGCAGGTCACCACCTTGATAGCAAAAGTAGCTTTTGTCAGAGTGCTCTTCCCTGTGTTTCCTACTCAGAGACAATAGGTCTATTTTTTTTGGAAGAGAAAAAGAGAGACTGGTTAACTGATAACTTTAAGATGTTTTACATGTGTAAAAAAATCCATGTGACAAATTATGGTCTGTACCTTTCTCTATCAGTAGGGACTTAATGAAGACAACTGTTCACTTAGTAGATGTTTGACTTGCAGAAGGTTTCCCTTTAAGCTCTGCAGGGCAAGTGGTGGAGCAGTTCAGAAGAACCAATAGCAGCAACCACAGCAGGCCAAGCTCTGCAAGAACCAGATCCTAGGTTGTGTGCCTTGGCAAACTGTGATTTCATCTGTAGGGAGGTATTAGTGTTGCTATAATAACACTGTTAGCTCTTCCCTTTACCCTCCATCTGCAGACATCAAGTGTGGATTAAAATGAAAATGCATACATTTTTAATGCCAGCACTTAGCACTTATAGAAAGTACTTTTCAAGCTGAATGAGCTTTGCCATCATTAATCATTAATGTGGGTAATTCTCCTCCTCAGCCTGTTTGGGATCATTGCCAAAGTCTACTCAAATTCTTTCCCTTTCCTCACGTCTTCCAAGGAAGAACAGTTCACAGTTCATCCCTGCCGCAAGCAGCAGCCAAGGCCTTCCCTTTGTCTGATGTAGCACTGGCCCCTACTTTGTCAAAACCAGTAGGGCCAAAGGGCACTTCTTACGCCACGCCTGAGAATACAGATGCTGTCTCCAGGCCATGAAATATCACTGTAAGTTATCTAGAGGATAAAACACCTTGTCACTTAATACTTTTCGTTCTAGAGATTTCTTGTCTGGAGAAGGAATAACTCAAAGGGGCTGCAAGAGAGTTTGAGGCACAGGGCACCTGTGGCTTCTTTTGAGAGGGCACACAAGAAGTGCCACTTGTGTCACAAAATTTTAAACTAGCTACAGTACTAGCAATCCACCAGCATGCAAGCAAAACACCAAAATAGTATTAGGTACTCAGTTATATACTGTGAAATATTAATAACAAAACATCTAAGAAAAGATGACAAAATGTTGCTCATTTTCTATGCAGCTTGTAGTTAATACCATTCTGGAAGAAAATATCTTCATAGCCTTTCCATTAAGGCAATAAAGTACTGTACAAGATGAATGAAAAATGTGGGAGTGTAGGTCACCAGAAACAACTTTCAAAATGAACTGTATTACTTCACCCCCCCGCCCCCCCCCCCCCCCCCCCCACCCCCCACACGACCACACCCGCCATCCAGACAGAACCATGCGCAGAGCAGACAATATCAACACTAAATAAACAAA
>WTSP01012600.1:48329-58718 GCA_025331215.1 Actenoides lindsayi | reverse complement strand
CCTTTCCACTAAGAGAAAAAAAAAACTTACATAAAAAGAAAAAAAATTGGGGTGGGTGGCCCCCCAAAAAACATTTAAAAAAAAAAGATTTTGCCCCCCCCCCCCCCCCCCCCCCCCCGAGAAAACAGGAACTGAAATTAGGTACCTAAGGGTTGAGGTTGGAATAAGGTCACAAAATATCCTTCTTGTTGTACATTGACCCTTATGAAGCCAGTATACTGAGGACCATCTTTATTCTTCCTTTAATGTATAAGTGTCAATGGAATTAAAAACACTTGAAGATATTATTGGTGAACATCTTAATTTTTTAAAATAGAAGAGTATACCATTTCAAAAAGGCACAAGAAATTTACTTTTAAGAACATGTTATTGCTACTATTGCAGGAGACAAGGAGTAGCTTTTCAATGTCACCTTTTATTTGAGAGTTAGGCAGGCAAAAAATTATCCTGTATTATGTTCTTAACAGCTGTTATATGGATTTTGTCAAAATGCAGACTTGTATCTGCAGCCTTAGTGTAGTCACAAGTGCCAAGTCATATGGGAAATTTTATAAATAAGTCAATGGATTTGGAAAGGACAAAAAAAGCATGACAGGATTGCAGAGCCAAATGCAAATCAAATGATACAGTGATGATATTTCTTAAAACTTTAAGCATTTTTTGGGATGGCTGTAGCCTAGTGCCAGCCCTAAAACAAAGTGCGTACCAGATGCAAACTCATCACATGCTGGTATTGGCAAAAGGTTTTTTAAAACCCAAACACTTATTGATATAATTAAAAGGAAAAAAAAAGAAGAAATAAAGTTAAAGAAATCTAGCATTTACCAAATTTTAAAAATTAAAGAGAATGTTGTGTTGTTTTGTTTTTTACAAAGGTAAAGATGAATATTCACGGTAGATGAAAGCACTTGTTATGCACAAATATTAACCAGATAAGTAATGCTTCACCGTGGACAGACAATCTCTAAGAGTTTTGCACCTCTCTTCAGGGAAAGGCTGGAATGCTTTTTCAATAAAGTAGACTTTTTTTTTTGAACCGAAGATTTTGATTCTAAAATTAGTGAGCCTCAGTTTCAATGCAGGGTGGAAATGGAAAATAATACAGGGAAGAAATCTCAAAATGATTAAGAAAATGTTTCCAAGTAAGATAGTTATTAACAAAGACTAAATTGCTGAAGTCTTTCAAATTCTATATTATCTGTAAACCAGGATTAGATACAGTTCTAAAAAAAGTATACATACATATACACACACATATATAAACTTGCAGTCAACCACATGTAGAGTCAGGAAACGCTGGTTAGTATTTTATGATCCACATTACCAATGACATCAGGCTAGATGAATGTAAAGATCCCTTTTAGTCTTACATTCTAAAGAAGAATATGAAAAGATATTGAGTGAGAAGCACTTATTTAACTGTTTTGTAGCTACAGATCTACAGTGTGGTTTATGGGTAGTTTTTGTGCTGATACTAGCTGAGCCAAAGATCAAAATTCATGTGATGAGACTACACAGATAAACAAAACTCTAGCAACCACTTTTGACAGTATTTTGTAACATTTTTATGTTCTGCATACCAGGTATTTTTCTTTACATTACTTAATGCTGAGAAGGTGACACTTCTTCCCATAAAACAGTGTAACATCAAGGTTATTCCACTGCTCTGTGCTAATTCCACTAAGCTAATTCTGCAGTCAGTCTGGTAAATAGGTATTTATATAGGTAGACACACTGTCCTTAAATCTTTCAGGTAACATGATCGAATGCACATTTTTAGTTTCAGATTAGAATGGTACTTAGTGATGCAGTGTGCAGTACTCACCAGGGCAAGTGAAGAGAGTGCATGAGAGTAAGTGAAGTTCTCACTACAAATGAATCAGCAAGATGAATTTGGGTGTCCATGTCTTAAGCGAAGGCTAATGCTCTTGGAATAATAGCTCCCCTCGCTTTTATCCAAACAGCAAATTCTTTCTGTGCTAGAGAGCTTTTCTCTGAAGAAAATATCACTTTCTAGAAAGCTTTCCATTTAGACAAAGCTGAACTATCCCAAAGAGGAAAAATGGCCTTAAAATAAGCAGCCTACAGCTAGGGTATTCTCTGAAGCAACAGAGTAATGTTTGAGCCTGAGTCTTCCCTAGTCCTGTAAAGCACAGGCTCTTGTAAACATATATAAGTGTCATATGCTCTCTTTTTATTTGGTGGATACTTCTAAAAGCAACAGAATGTTCATCTGGTAATACAAGTAACACTTTTAATCTTAGTTTTTAATAGAACAAGAAAACTATTTTCTGCCAGATTTCTGTGGAATACTTAAAGCATGCAAGAAAACATGTGAGAGAAGAAAAAAGATAGGTTCCTTGTAGAGCTTTTAAGCTTCTTTCAAACTTACTACATGGCCTTTTTGTGCAAAGTAGTAGCTAAAATCCTGCTTAGATCTATTCTTATTTAATCACAGGCTCAACTTTGAAATACTCTTACATTGCTGCGCTAGTGTGCACAATTCTCTATGGCAGATCAACAAACTGGCTTTTTAGTATCACCTTAATCTGACTTGGTTGACAAGCACACAAGCTATATTAAACCCCACAAACCACCTTGAGCTCAGAGACAGAAGTACATCTGAAAGATATTTAATGTTTGTGATGCTACTTTAAACTCTAATATTTCATTTCTACTTCTATGGACATCTTCTCAGAGACAATAGTCTACTTTCCAAGAAATCTTCACTATAAAAATTTCATTTTTTATTAACACTGCAGCTTATTCATCATCCTTAAGGAAATATCACAGGAGGAAACATCACTTATCTCGACATGCAATTCCTCAAATCTACAAAAGTGAAAGCAGTGACAAAGAACAGTCTTACATGTTTGCTCTTAATATCTTCTGTTCTGTCGCAGAGAAATGTCATGCTACATAAGCATACAAAACCTTGACTCTAAGACAAGTCCTTGCAAGGCTCTTCAGGGCTCTGCAACAGGGAAATATTTAGTGACCATATGTGGCCTCCTATGCTGTGAGCCAGAACATACACACCAAGAAAGAGACTTTGGCCAGAGCCAAAGATGGATAAAGTCACAGGCAATAAACATTTTTCCCCAAAAGTGGAAAGTAAATTGATAAAGCTCTGTTTGTCCTGTCTCTGCCTAACACTCCGCCTCTTTAAAGGTACTTGTTTTGTTCAAAATTGCCAGGGATAAATGCCCTTTCCTGCCCCCATGGTGTCATATTTTTAAGGCTACACTAGCTGTTCTGCAGCCCTCCTACAGCCTGTATTGTCAACTTAAATCCAGTCACAGCATCTTGTGTGTGGATGATGGCCAATCGGTGTCTTGGCTGGGGAAAATAAATGCAACCTCTATCCTTCCATGTCTTGGGACAAAACATCTGAGCATCTTGTTTGAAGAGAAAAAATGAGTCTTGCCCAAAAGTCCTTGTTTTCCCCTCAGCTGGTGGAATCTCAGGACAGGAAATGGCCATCAGCCTGCCAGAAGCAAGGACTCGCCCATTTCAAATACCGCTGTGGTTAGTGCGAAGATGGCTGTTGATTTATCCTGTGGACAGCAGTGCAGATTTTACTGCTTTGGCTCTACCTCCATCCACATATTTTCTGAAAGTACACTCAAATGTCACAGTAGTCCTTCGTAAATGCTTCTTAACTGATGCAAACAGCTTGCAGACAAGTTATTCACATTAGGGATGAGGTACAGCACCCTTCTGCTTCAGCACAGCCTCCAAACCAGCTGTATCACAGTAACTATATCAGTTTGAGTACAGACAAGTGTAATCATCAGGCCATCAGTCAACAAATGATGAAGGTGAGGCAAGAAGAAATGTATCAAGGATGCAGAAAGAGGAGCCCTGATGACTTCTTTAACTTCAGAAATTTTAGAACATGGTAAATATCCTCCAAGACACAGCAATCAATGGCTGCAGCCACAGCCAGGACCATGAAACGGGAACTAAATGAATCTGAAGAACAAATGCCTGTTTCCAGTTAAATATCTTAACAGAGAAAGGGAAGGTGATAAAGACTTATAGCTTCCTATCCTTTGAAATGGTTGGTTGGAGCGGGGTGTTTATATACACATTTATATGACTGTGTACTATTTTTTTCCAGAGAAATCTTTCACATCAGTAGATAGCAGGAAATAGTTGAGACAAGGACAATATCTTGCAGTTCATGTATATCTTCATCTCACATTAGATAATCAAATGGCTGTACATGTAAACATTGTTTTCATGTTGATTTTTATCCCTCCATTAGCTTGCATAAGCTGCTTCTTCTCACTTATTCAGGACTGCAATCGGTAGAAACACGAAGTAAACCTTACAAAAAGAAATTTGTTTCCAAATGCCAGCATATGCAGGATGAAACTCAAATATTCAGGAGGCTAAAACAACCATGCACACAAAAATCTGTCTTCCCTTACATGGTTGTTTGAGAAATGTTTATTCTATTTCAGAACAGAATGAATATTTCTGAGTGGGAGGACAATACACCTGCCGCAAACAAAGGGCCTTTCGCTTTCACATGCAAAACTTTATGCAAACAAAAATGAACTAGTTTTCCCAACACCCAAATGAAGACAGATAATATTAATCTCAGTAATATGACACAGGAGAGACAAGAGCTGAAGGCTCTGGATCAAGTCTAGTTTTCGCTCGGGGTTCTGCAGTTCCCAACTGTAAATTAATTACTCTGTAAATAGACAAGTTTATTATTTAAGTAGGGAATTTTGTCATCACAGCACCTACAACATAAGCCAGAATCCAGACAACCATGTGAATTCTTGTGCAAACACACAGTGACCTCTAACCACAAAGTCTGTACTGACACATCATGTGTCTAGATTAGTATCGGTTCTCTGCTAAGGTTTGGGGGAAGTGAGCACAAGCAGCGAGCTTTAAGATTCACCAGCAGCTGGTGGGAAACAGGAAAACATTACAGCTGCTAAGAACCACCCAGAGCTCTATAAAACCTCAATCTAGTAGATTTCCCACCCTCTTGCTTCAAAGCAAGCAGGGCATCTCCTCTTGGTAGAGGTGGGAGACAGCCTGCCCTCAGCCCGGTGCTGCCCTGCTAAGACAGGTTTCCCTTGGCAAGCAGGGACAAACCACGCCAGACAGGGAAGGAAGCCAGGCCCACCTGCTCTTATCCACAAAGCTCCTGGTGTCTGCCTTGCCCTAGGGGAAGGAGAAGATGATGCTGCCTCTGCTTCATTTGGAGCAATGTATAACATAAGGAAATCGTGCTTTTTCCCTGCCAGCAAAGCTCTATGTGCTTCCAGTCAAGCATGACAATAAATAAATAAGCCTGCTGTCAGATACAGGCAAGATAATATTTGCCTTGCTGATCACAGGGTCTTCCTTTCACATCTTCAGCCTGTGAAGAAGCTCAATTAGAGGAGTGACTTAAGTAGGAATTAAGTAGACAAGTGTGAACAGCCATGATTACAGAAATGCAGCAACCCTGGTTAAAGAGGGCTGGTGGTGGCAGAAGAGTCTATCATTATCCTATTGTCCTGTTACTTGAGATAGAATACACTTAGATATAGACTTAAATCACAGTTCTACCAAAGTCACAGGGTCACCTAAAGATCCAGAGAAGATTAACCAGCTGTCTCAAAGGTTTAAGGCAGAGCCTAGGGGTAAGAACCAGAGTACAAATATCTACTAAACAGATCTAAAATTGTCATAACAATGTTAGTTTTGGATGCCACGGAGTTAATCTATATGTTCACCCTTGGCCAGCAAGAAGACACTAACAAAGAAGAGAAGGTAGACCTTAACATTAGTTTTGTTATTTTCTTTCTGACTGTTGGTCCTCTCTCTCACACACATAGGAGAATAGCACTCTTCTGTCAGTAATAAGGTGAATTGCAGGGGAGTGATCAATTTTTTCCAAAGACAAGTTCTCTCTCGGGCTTTGTATTTCTTCTAGATATTTGCTTGCCTGGACTACCTACTTGACTGATTTTCTTTTTAGAACTTTGAGAAAGATTAGAAACAAATCCTCCAGTACCAGAACAATCAGCACTGCATAACACCTTGAAGGGAACTGCACAATCTACTGTGAAGACAAGAGGAGCTTAGCTTGTCTTGAATAATAGTGGTATCACTGTATTTGCAACACATTATTTGCAACATGCTATTTGACACTTCTATGAACATATTTGTATACATATATATGTACATAGATATACATGTAATCCTGAATCAGAACAGAATTAAGCAACTAGCTCCTTGACTTCAATACAAGAATATCAACTGGAACAAAGCCTGTTGTAACTTTAGCACCCATACAATTAGTAACACAAAGGAACATCCTGTCCTTTAAGACACATGAGAATTATAATCTGTGATGAAAAGTGGTCAAAGTAGTCAGAATTTCAGAATTATAACTGCTCTCTCCCTATCTTCCCTCATCTCCCCCCCCCCCCCCCCCCCACAAAAAAAAAAAAAAAAAAAAAAAAAAAAAAAAGGCTAAATAATAGATGAACAATTTTGGTGCAGTAACTACTACAAAACAAATTAAAGAAGAAAAAAATAAAAAACAATTATGATGCTCTGTTTGCTTTACTCTCCTTCCATAAGGAGATGAAAGTGAAAGGAAAGCTTTCTGAAGAAAACATGCAAAATCAATTACTTGTGCTGGGACAAGCAACTGCTAAGTGACTATCTTGAAATTAGGGTTTCTAGCTATGTACTACATGCTACATAAGTAGGAAAAAAAGTGTGATTTAATAAAATGCAAGACATTTAATGCCAAAATTTGAAAAGCACACTTAATGGCCCTATTGCTGACATGACTCCCGAAAAAAGAGATACTAGTTTGCCCCTTGACAATACTTGGAAAACAAACAAACAAAAAGCCAGCAACAGATAGCTTATTTTCCTTTCTACTCTAGATTTCTGTTCCTCTGGCATCTCAAGCAACCCAACAATGGATACGTGCCTAATGGAGGAGATATACAAAACTTGAGAGCTCACAGCATTGTGTGTGCATTAATGATCATAATGATAAAAACCATAATGGAGTATTGTACTAATAGCCACAACTGAAGAAATAGTACGATGGGAAATTCTAGCATCTACACGTGATCAGTAGAGGAGTGGCAGTCTGCTCTAGTCAAGCCAAACACAGCTCTGCCAGAAAGCAGAAGGAAACAGTGTCTCCATTCTATCTTTCTGAATAGCAGTGTTGTATTATTGTATAAGTGCCAGGAAGAGACAATCCTTCATGAGATCTTTACCACAGCACTTCTATGGTCATAAAGAGTGAAGACTTGCAGACAGAAATGTTGTAGGATTGAGAAGTCTGTATGTTGATTTAAATTCTGCTTACATACCAGTAGCACAGCACCTGGAATATCTCTCTGTAACACATACTTCAAGAAACTACATGTGTTGCTGTATTGGGTCTGACTGAGCTGGAGTTAGTTTTCCCCATAGCACTTTTGAATTTAATAAATACTAAAAAAAAATATAATTACCTGATCCCATGTCTGAACCTATAATTTTACAAGAGTTTATGACGTGGTGGTTAAAGTCTTTGAGCATCCTGTATCCAGAAATTATATTCTTACTGATGTTACTGTAACTTTTTGACTAAAAAAGGATCATCCAGTAATGCTGAACCATCACTGAAAGTGTTTTTGATGTACCCACACCCATTGCAATATTTAAGAATCTAACATTTTCATCAACAGGGATGGAAAACTACTATTTTTCTTTTTCTGTTCATAAACTAAGAGTACTCATTTACTACAATGATGTACTTAAGTGTAGTATGTAGCAAAGAACAACACATTGTTTGGTGAACACAACTGAAAGTTCTTGTTATTCCTGGCATGCATTTGTACAATAAGGTAATGAAAGTCTGCTACATAATTGCAATTACTGATACAATGAAATTAGAATATATAATACATTAAATACTTTTCTATTTACAAATATGAACATAGCTATACTGGATACTATTGAAAGGCGTTTAAAGCATTATGCAGCCATCAAGGATAGTCAACGTGGGTTCACAAAGGAGTTCTGTTTAACTAATTTAATATCCTCATCATAAGGTCACTCGCCTAGTGGAGGAAGGAGAGGCAGCAGAGGTAGCTTTTCTGGATTTCTGTAAAGCTTTTGATAATGTCCCTCACAGTATACTTCTGCACAAGTCTGTGCAACTGTAAGATCAACACTGTGTGAAGAACTGCCTGAAGGACAGAGGTCAACAGGTTGTAGTGAATGGGGCTACATCTGACTGGCAACTGGTCACCAAAAGAGTTCCTCAGGGCTCAACTCTAGGGCCAGTTCTGTCAATATTTTTATCAGTGATCTCAGTGCAGGATTTGAATGCACCATTATCAAGTTTGTTGATGATATCAAACTGGGAGGTGCTGTTGACTCTCTTAAGGGACAAGAGAACCTGGAGAGGGATCTAACTAGAATGAAGCCTTGGGCAATGATTAACAGGATGAAATCTAACAAGTCAGAATGACAGATTATGCACCTGGGATGGAGTAAGATGAGGCACAAGAATAGTCTGAGAGAGGGGTGGCTGGAGAGAAGCCCTGCAGAAAGGGATCTGGGGATGCTGGTCGGGAGAAGGCTCAAAAGGAGTCATCAGTGAGTCCTAGGAGCCAAGAGAGCAAAACCCATCCTGGGAAGCATCAAACAGCATAACCAGACAATCAAAAGAGGTGGTTGTCCCACTGTATTTAGAGTTGATGTGTCCTTGCCTTGAGTCCTGTGTGCAGATCTGGGCCCTAGAATTTAAAAAAGGATGTGAAGATCCTTGAATGCAACAAAGCTGGTGATAGGGCTTCAAGGCATGTGCCATGATGAGGAGCTAGGGATTTTGAGGTAGTCTAGTTTGAAGGAAAGGAGACTGGGGGGTAAACTCATTGCTCTCTACAGCTCCCTGAGGAGGGGAAGAGGAGAGGGAGGTGCTGAGCTCTTCTCCCTGGTATACCATGACAGGATGCATGAAAATGGTTCAAAGTTGCATCAGGAGAGGTTTAGACTGGATGTTAAGAAGCATTTCTTTACCAAGAGTGTGGCCAAACACTGGAACGAGCTTCCTAGAGAGGTGGTCTATGTCCCAAGTCCACCAGTATTTAAGACACATTTGGACAATGCCCTTAACAACACACTTGAACTTTGGTCAGTCCTGAAGTAGTCAGGCAGTTGGACTGCATGATTATTGTAGGTCTCTTCCAACATGAAATAGTCTATTGTAGTCTAATCTAAAGTTAAAAAAAAAAACCACAAAATACCACACCACAACAAAAACAACAAAAAACCTAACTTCTCATCACCACCCAAACCCCTACTCCAAGCCACACATAAAAAGCAAACTGTGGATAATTTTACTAAGGAGTTAACTATATACAGCAGTATATTGAAGTGCTGAGTAAAAAAATAGGTTTTGTTTTGTTTTTTTTTAAACAGGAAAACAGAAAAGTTCACCTGCTAGCTTTTGTGACAAGTACTCAACAGTATTTATTTCCACTGCAGCATCAATACTTCTGGGTGAAACCCACTCAGCAGGAACCCATGATTTCTGCAGTTAAAATTGCACATTGGTTTTTATGCCTAATAAAATAAAAGGAAACTCACCAGGGTACAGAAGATGCATTGGCATTGTGCTATTGTTGTCATCTGCTCCACAGGATATTCACCAAGGCAGAGCTTGCAGGATACTAATGGGTCAAGCACCAGGTCCCAGGTAGGCCTATATCTTGCTGTAGTCATTGCAGAGCAGTCTGAAAAACAACACAAGAATAAAGATACTCCACTGTTTCCTTCTACAGCTACTCAGTGCACTTCTGACAATACATCTCACTGTCAGCTGCTGCCTGTTAGCTCTTTAGGAAAAAAAAAAAGCAACCTATAAAGTGTGATTGCTAATTTGACAGCGTCAGCACTTGTGGTACACTATATATCCCCTGCCTGATAGAACATGAATATAGCAAGCAGAAAGGAAAAAAAAAAGTAACACACATAATATGCTGAAAAAATATGAGAGCAAGCAGAAAATAACCTTAGGACACAGACTTTGATATTATGCACGCCAAAATCTCATTCCCAATTCCTGTAATGTTCACCTCTAGTTACAATCTTTGTCTCACCAATATCGATTACCCATCACTTAAAATACATTCCTTAGCCCCCACAACTCCAGCTACCTACTCAAGACTCACAAGGTCTTTCATGAACTAAGCATCTATTATGCCCCTTTTCCAGCCTGATGATATTACAACTCAGAATCATATTTTATTCCTAAGAGCACGAGAGATCGATCAGCCTCTGCCTCTTGCACAGAACTTAACTCAGGGTTGTAAATTTCATTAGTAAACAAAGCACCTGAAATGTAGTTATTGC